>VNJS01015007.1:0-157493 GCA_008042575.1 Drosophila watanabei
ATATTGTAACATTGGGAAATGGTCCAATTGATTCAGTTCGAAAGGCTTTACCATATTCTAAAACAAATTTCGATATATTCGAAAGCATATTCGCGAAAACGCGATTTTTCATTATTTTAATGAAAAACATCATAAAAATAGACCTGCTTTCTTTTTAAGAAATCTTCTAAAAGGATGCTTTATGCTTTGACTTTTGTTTTCTAATATCACTAGAAGAATGCAAATAGTCAAAATAAAACGGATATATGATCTTCTAATTTACTTAAATATTAAAAAACAACACGCAAAGTATGATGGAACAAAGTGTAGCGTGCGACACGTAGCGTGCGACACAATGGGTTAACGGCTTTTCTAAAAATCCGTAAACATTATTAAGACCAAACGGTCGGATTTTGTCTTCTAATATTATTAACTTTCTTGAGGATATTATCTTTTATAGGGTTCATTTTGCACAATTCGCTAAAAATTGAGTTTGAACTGAAAATTTTGAAACTAACTTCCACTTTGTGTAGCGTGCGACACGTCACAATTTTATCAATTATTTTCAAAACAGTGACTCCAGTGAAATTGAACCTTATACCCTCCGAAAGTACTCTCAATTCACTCTAAACAAATAACAAAAGTTTATGGTAAATCTTTAAACAAACCTTCCAAAAATTGATTTTCATTAGCTTAAATCGTGATTTGCCCATATGCAACAAAATACAAATAAATTCGTTTTACATTTGTAGTTAATTTCATCGAAGACACCATAAAGACGGGCTGATGGAGAAGCTATTCTGCAAAGAAGAGCAGCAGACTACTGATGAGAACCTCTTCAACGAGTTTATTGAAATCGTTGAGGAGGAGACTGACTACCAGGAAGAGCAGGATGTGTCCAAGCAGCTTGATGAACCACCACCTATATCATATCTTGTTCTTCTCTCGGATATAAGCTTTTTATATTATTTCAATTGGATGACTATATCATATAGCTGCCATAGGAACGGGACTATATTAATAGGTTATTAATCATCCAATTGGAATCTGGAAGGGTATACAAACTTCGACTGTTTTAATTGAAATATGCTTAAAATTTGTTTTTTTTTTTATTAATATATTTTTTACATAAATTTAAATGTTTTTGAAATAAAAATCTTATAAAGTATTAAACTTAATATAAAATCAACTTAAAATTACTTAAATTTAAATATTTCTAAAATTAAAATCATTTAAGTATTAAAATTAATATATAAACATGTTAAAATGTACTTATAAATTAACTTATTAACTAAAAAGTTCCGGGTTTATAAACTCCCCGGAGAATTGGTAGTCCACTTTTGGGGGCAGGACCAGATCGGCCAGTTCTTTTGGGGTAAGGCTCACCCGTGTCCACCTCTTTACGTGGCTCTCCTCGCTTACTATATAATCAATAGTTTTCCCGTTGAGGGATTTGTGGCTTCGCTTTGCAAGCCAGTGCAAATCTTTAATGAATAGTTGCGAGCACTTGTGCCGGCGCAGCCCCATGACTGAATCCGCCGTCATGGGGCACAAGGTGCACTTGTGTGCCACCGCACAGGTGCCGCCGTGCTTCTGGCGGGTGTAGCGGCAGCACCGCTCGCATTGGTAAGGCTTGATCAGATGCCTGTAGAAAATGGCTCCAGGCGCCATCACCCGGCCCTGCTTGGGTTCCTCCAGGTCCCATTGCAGATCTATCAGCCACTCGTCAGCCGCCAGCTCGTCGGCCACCTTCTCAGCCACAAAATCGTCATCTCCATCGATGAGGTCCCGCGCCGCCAGTTCTGCCTCTGGTTTCGCCTCAGGGTCCGGCGACATGGCCCGTCGTCTTTTGTTGCATCCGTCCTCCGGCTCCGGCGTTTCCTGGCTCTTGGGCCTCGCGCACACTATACCATGAAGAGCTGACGGCTGAAGCTTAAACTCCCGTTATAAGCTTGCAGAAACAAACGTACTACTCTCTATGAAAATTGTTTGGTGAAAAGAGTACAACAAAGTTAAAGCGCGCAATTTAGAGATGGCAGTCAGTAAAACGATACATGGTAGTGTCTATATCGATAGAAATCACGATATTTTTGCAGCCTCTGTCCCAACACCAGTGCTGCCAACTTTTTCTTGAAAAAAGCTGTTTTCTACTGGAAGAACAATTAAAAAAAAGCCAAAAAAAAAATTGGAAAAAGCTAAACAAAAATCTGTTTTTAAAAACAATTATTTGTTGGTTATAGTTTAACTAATTATATTATATTTTCTTGAAGATTGTATTCTTAACTAGAGTATATTTATAATGTCATCAAATTGTGCGTAATGGCTATCATAGCATAATCCTGTTCCAATTATATGAAAATACTTGGTAACGGTATAGGTGTAGCTGCATTTCTGCAGTTTGCGCAAGCCATATCTGTAAGTTCGCAATAAAATATGTCATTTATGTTTAAAGTAACAGTTAAGCCAATTACCTTATATACCGCACTCCGTATACCGTACGTACCCATGCCTTAAACTCCTCACTTTTAAGCCACGCATCGCGCACTTTTTGCTTATAGTCTTTTGAAATCTTGAAAGTCGTCGTTCTTGTAACTCCCGTTTCTTGAAACTCGTTTTAATGTGTGAGGTATTTCTCCTCATGCTATCCCTATAGGTATTCTTAAAAGTATTTTTAAAAGTATTTTAAAGAATATTCTTAAAACTAGCAAAGGTTGCGATAATGGATGGTGTCGGGCCGACACCCAAAAAAAAAAAGCTTTTGGTGGGATAAACGGTGAAAATAGCTGCAAATTTTGAACTTTATGTCTGTCTTCCTTTAAAATATTTTAGATATGTATTTTCTAAATATATAATACTTGACGCTCTAAAAATATAAAACAAAAATAGCCAAAATTCGTGCTAAAAAAAACAGGCAAGATTTATCGGGAAACGGGCGAAACTGGCATCACTGCTGATAGCAGACGATCGCACTCTGAACTAAATTTATTTATTAAAATATACCATTTTGCATTTAATTAGAGTTAGAATGTATGCGAGACTACTCCGCAACGTTGGAGCGAGTGCCAGGTGAGAGTTCAGGTCCTGTATGCGGTCAGTTGTCATTAGAATCAACAGGTTCTGCAGCGATTACATAAACATTCCCAATTTGTTTTTGTTTTCCCCCGGCCACAGGTGCTTCGCCACGGAAGCCACCCCGAAGGTGCGGCCCATCAACAAGATCCTGATTTCCAACCGGGGGGAGATCGCCTGCCGTGTGATCCGCACTGCTCGAAAGCTTGGAGTTCGCACCGTTGCCGTATTCTCGGATCCGGACGAGAAGAGCCTGCACACGCAGCTTGCGGATGAGGCGTACCGAGTGGGCGAGGCCGCCTCCTCCGCCTCGTATCTGCGTGGCGAGCACATCTTGAGCATAGCCAAGAAATCGGGCGCACAGGCCATCCATCCGGGCTATGGCTTCCTCTCCGAGTCCGTGGAGTTCGCGGAGCTGTGCCAGCGCGAGGGTGTCATCTTCATGGGGCCGCCCAGCTCCGCCATCCGAGACATGGGCATCAAGAGCACGAGCAAGGCAATCATGGCCGCTGCCGGCGTGCCCATCATCAATGGCTACCACGGCGAGGATCAGTCCGATGAGTGCCTGCAGAGGGAGGCCCAGATCATTGGCTTTCCGCTGATGATCAAGGCCGTCCGTGGTGGCGGCGGCAAGGGCATGCGAATTGCCGAGAAGCCGGAGGACTTTCTCACAGCCCTGAACTCTGCCCGCACCGAATCCCAAAAGTCCTTTGGCGACAGCTCGGTGCTGCTAGAGCGGTATGTCCGCTCTCCCCGCCACGTGGAGGTCCAGGTCTTTGCCGATCAGTACGGCGATGCTGTTTACCTGTGGGAACGAGACTGCTCCGTGCAGCGTCGTCACCAGAAGATCATTGAAGAGGCGCCAGCGGTAATTGTGGAGATTTATCACAATATTTTATTCATTTTCTAAGCTGTGCTTACTCCCCAGCCTGGCCTGTCGGAGGAGCTGCGTCGCGAACTGGGCGAGGCCGCTGTGCGAGCTGCCAAGGCCGTGGGCTATGTTGGAGCCGGCACTGTGGAGTTTATTCTGGACAAAGAGGATTTGTCCTTCCACTTCATGGAGATGAACACACGGCTGCAGGTGGAGCATCCCATCTCGGAGATGATCACTGGCACCGACCTGGTCGAGTGGCAGATCCGCATTGCTGCCGGCGAGCCCCTGCCGCTCAAACAGTCGCAGATCACCCGCCGTGGCCACGCCTTCGAGGCCCGCATCTATGCCGAGAATCCACGGGGAGGCTTCCTGCCCGGAGCAGGACCACTGCGTTACCTGTCGACGCCCCAGCCTAGTGCCGACGTGCGCGTGGAGACAGGTGTCCGCGAGGGTGACGAGGTGTCTGTGCACTATGATCCCATGATTGCCAAGCTGGTCGTGTGGGGTGAGAACCGCTCCCAGGCGCTCAACTCATTGATTGCTCGACTGGGCGAGTACCACGTAAGTTGTTGTCACAATTGTTGCTTTCCGAGAATTCATTTTAGATTGATTTTAGATCTCTGGCCTCGACACGAACATCAATTTCCTTATCGACCTGGCCTCGCATCCCGAGTTCCAGCTGGCCAACGTGCACACGGGCTTCATCGATCAGCACTTTGATACGCTCTTCCCGCCGATTGTCATCAGTCCGCAACAGGTGAGCCAAGCTGCCCTCGCACTGGTCTTCAATGAGCTGCAGTCGGCCTTCAGCAACAGCAACGGAGGAAGCCAGGATCCGTTTGCCGCCACACCCAACCTTCGCCTCAATTACGCCTTGATCCGGACCTATAACCTGAAGGCCAATGACAAAGGTTCGATTTAAAACTATATAGAGGAAGAGCGGCTTATAATTATCTGATTTCTCGTTTAGTTTACTCCGTGGCTGTGAAGTTCGATGGCGATGATGTGCAAGTTCAGGTGGACAATGGCGATTGGCAGGTGATCAAAGCGGAAAGAGTTTTGGACGGCGAACGCCTCAAGATCCGCGCCAATATCGATAGCAATATCACCACCTACAATGCCAATATCGATGGAGCCAGTGTGGTCTTGTTTTTGGAGGTATATTTCATATGAAAACTTGCTACTTGTCCGTTATATATATTTCCTTCTTTTTAACAGAATGGAAAGCTAGACTTTGAGCTGGTGCAGCCCAAGTTCTTGAGTGCTCAGGTCGATCAACTGGGAGGAGGTGGCTCCAGGGTGGTGGCACCTATGCCTGGTGTTTTGGAGAAGGTTCTGGTTAAGCCAGGTGACCAGGTCAAGAAGGGCGATAGCTTGGCCGTGCTTATTGGTATGTTGAGGCATATTGTAGCTTTATTTATATTCTAAAATTTTAAAATTGTATTATTTATAGCCATGAAAATGGAGCACATCCTCAAGGCCCCCAAGGACGCCACCATCAAGTCGATTGGCGGAGCCGAGGGCGACAATGTGGCCAAGGGAGCGGCAGTGATCACCTTCGTCGACGAAGAGGTGGCCAAGTAACCTAGCCCAAGCCTCGTACCAGGGATTTTGTTGCATTTATCTACAAGTTTAACGACGCTTCCAGGGATAACCAAGTGCATTTATTAGAATTAAGCTTAAGCCAGTCCATTTAATGGAATAATTATGTTGTTTTTCGTCCCTAAATGGCATTAAAATTGTTTAAACCGTTGACTTTCCAAGAGCAGGCTAAAGGGAGGATGTAAAATTACACATTTTTCATTTTCAGTTGTTGAATTTTAATGGATGTATAAGATTTATTCAGTTTCTCTCGAACACACACGCGCACACATTTCCGAAATGTGATTTTTTCATTTTGAGTTGATCATCATGAATACATAATAATTTAAAATTGAGTTCCGTACATAATTTAGCGGACTATGAGCGTGACTTCGGATGTTGTGGTAAACGAAAACGAAAACGGCAACCGAGAGAATGCTTACAATTCGCTTTTATTATATTAGCAACTTAAAACATAATAATTTAATAAATGTTTAACAAATTTCACTTAATACAAAACACTAATCAATTAAAAATATATATTTATATACGTATATGTATACTTAGTATAAACATAATCAAGTTTCTCTCTTTATGCTCTCGTGTTGCTTTAGTCCAGTTTGCTCTTGAGTTTATACTGCTTTTGTTTTGTTAATGTTTTTGCATCGTTTTCGTTTTGATTTAGCATCCCACTAACTTGATTTATGCTGTTGTTGAAATATGATTATGGAAACAGTGTTTTGTTTCAGTTTTCAGGCGAGTGTACCGAGTGAGTACTGCAGATGCAATTTGGTTTTCTTTTTGTTTTTTTGCCCTAATTCTTACAATCAGCCAATTTTCGTTTCGATTAGTTTTCCCTAGTATATCGTATCTATCGAGGGGGTGTCGCAGAAATCGCTAGAGATTTTAAATCGATTCGAAAAGTGTCGAAAAGTATGCAGCAAAGTCTTGTATATTTTGTTCTTTGCATACTTTTCAGCACCCAGCGATTTATGCGTCACCCCTGCATCTATATGTTCTCATGTCGATTTGATTTATTTTATTTTTATTAATTTTTTTCTCTATTTGTATTTTCGGTTAGTATTAGTTAATGTTGCTCGGCTTCAATACGTAATACATCATTTATATACTATATAAATACAATTATATGGTACTGTAATCGTGCAACTTAACGCATCTTAGTATTTATGAGTGTGTTTCTCTTTGTTTCAAGTGTGGTTTGTGTTCTGTGTATCTTGTTAAGGTAATTATAAAGTTCGATAACTACTAAACACCTTTGCTGGTACATACTCTCGCTTGAATCTATCCTGCTCCTGCTGCTGCTCCTTCTCCCCATGACTGGTGACTCGTAGCTCTGGTACTCCATTTGTTAATATCTACGGAGGAATCCCATATTAACCCATTAAGTCTCGTTTTCGACGGCGGGAGCCCCACTACTAGTATAGTAAAACACCTGTTGTTGTCCACACCGTTCTCATTGTCAGGCTGCTTTGGTTCACTTAACGCTAAATGGATGTTCATCATAAGTTGTTGCTGCTCCTCTCTCTCTTCCTATCTCTGCTTTGTTAATTTCGGTTACATTTTTTTTTTATTGCAAAGAACTTTTCGTTTCTGTTCGTTTTTTTTTTCTTTTCTCGACTTAAATAAGGTTCTTCTCTGTTTCCGTTGTAATGGGTGTTAAGGTTGCCGTCGTTGGTGTTACTGTGGCAGTTGTTGTCGCCGCCGTGACCTCCTCCGAGTTAACCTCCGTGGTCTCGCCCGTCGTGTCCTCCTCGTCCTTACTTTCCCTTAGCCTTCTTCTCAATATCCTGCGTTGCTTCTGCGAATGCCAAAAGATTTCGATTAGTTAAAGTCGATTAATCGCTTCCAAAATCTATACGGGTGCTACGTCAGCGTCTGCGTGCCAGGTAAGCAGTAATTGAAATCTTGCATTCGAGTGTTATCATCATCAAAAAAGGTCGTATACACAACGAAGTTATTCAAATGATACTTGGCTTATTTACAAGCAAATTCAACGGATGATATATTGCGGGTGTTGTACAATAATTATAATTATAATTACATTAAGGAAAAACTCTTTGTATTCTGAATTAATTACAACTTTTCGGTATAAAATTTGTTCAACTTTCTTTCATTTTAAAATTAATTCAAAATCTGTACAGAAGTATATAGTGAAAGCTACTTTTGAGCATAATTTTAATCGATTTTAGAGCCCTGATTCAAAGACAATAAAAACTAATAAGATGCACATTTTCTGCTGAAACAAAATTCGCGTTCTATTCCTCGTAAATATGTAAGATAACGTTTTGCAACCTATTAATTTCTATTGTCTTTATTGACTCATTTACTATCTTCGAAATATATACCACTTGAATCACTGATCACATATAGGACCCCTTTGATCGAGTGTGTTTGTTTTTGTGTGAACGAGTGTTATGAGCTGGTGAACGTGAGTGTGAGAGAAAGCTTGCAGTGGAAAGTAACGGAAAAACGAAATTGAACACAGCTACAGATCCGGGGATGGATGGCAAGTGCATCTCGTTTGTGCCGGGGACTGTCGGTCAACAGAAGAACTCAACAAACACAAAGTAAGGCAGGCGAGCGGGCTGGCGGGCGGGCGGTTGATCGGGGCTCAAATGAAACAACAAATCTAACTAACTTGGCGGCAAATCAAATCAAGCGGCTTGAGGAACTCTTGCTAATATCACCGCGTAGTGGCTGCTGCTGCTGTGGCGGCTGTGGCTGCTGCTGGGCCTGCTGCTTGTGGGCCTGCAGTTGCTGGTACTTCAACTTGAGTTGCTGCTCCGTCGCCATCGGCAACTGATGATGGTGGTGGAAGAGCACCGGTGGCAGCTTGCCTCCCTTGGAGCGACTCCGTAAGCCCGGCTGCGCGGGTGTGATAACAGTTTCGGGGGAGGAACAACAACAAAGGGGAATAAACAACAACGAAACGCCGAAAAGCAACCGCAAGGCATTCGGTTTCGATAATGAAAATTAGCATATATATATTAGGGATGTAGATCGAGAGAAGTCTATTATGATATGATACCGAAAACATTATATAATTGTATATATAATATATAAAAAAAACTATATTTTATAATTTAATCTATTTGCGATTATCGAACGAAATGTTGATTTATTTCTTTTCTTTTGAGTCACATATCGACACAGTATCGATACGGACGGAGTTTTCGGTTACCGAAGCCAGGAATACCCCTGCAGACGTCGGACTTTATATGTTTAGCTCACGGATTAGATTTAGTAGTTAGCTGAGTTCATTCAGAACTTTCAGCAGTTACTTATTCTCTCCAAGGAATGCCCTAAGTTGCAAAGGTATAATTTCTAAATGGGCCAAGAGACACAAGATTTAGAGACACAGAATTGGATTTGGAATTGTGTGTATATAATGTGTTTATTGTGTGTACTGTTTCTGCTCCTGGAGGACTGCTTGGCAGGCGACTCTCGAAGGATCCCTCTCGGCTACGGACACACTACAGTGAACGACAAGAAGCGTCCTAAACCTTGTCCTCATCAATTACCTTTTTGGTCGTTATCTCCATCTGGTCCAGACTACTCGTCAGCCCGTTTATGCTCGTCTCTCCGCCCGTCTCCTGGGCACTGCTCTCCGTCTCGCTGTTGGCCCCACTGCCCGTCGTCGTCGTCGTCGTAGCAGCTGTGACTCCGCCACTGCCACTGCCACTGCCGCCGGGGCTGTTGCCGGTCGACGTGTACGCCCCGAAAAGCTGTCGCGACAGTCGGGGAATGGCATTGCTATCTACACGAGCTGGCCAGGCGCCTGTCGACGGACTGCTCGTGGTGGTGGTGGTCTTGTTGTCCGCTGGCTGCTCCGTGCCGCCAGTGCTGCCCTCTTGCGCACCTCCCGGCTGAGCTGCCGCCAGGTCTGCCGCCTTATTTTCCTCCAGGTTGGACTCCAAATCGGATTCGTTATTCTCGTCCTGATCCTGACAAGCACCCTCGTCAATATTTATCTCGTGTGTCGAAAATTTCAAGGCAGTACGTACCGTTTTTTCGCTGCTCTCATCCGGGCAAAGCTCATAAGCCATGGTCCATGTGTTTTTCGCCGACTGCGAACGCTCCAGCATGTAGCCGTTGGTGTTGTCGTTGCTCTGCGCCGGTGGCGACCATGAGTACGAGTTGTACTGGCAGCCGATGCCCCGCTGACGCTCCAGCTCGTCCTGCAGCCACTCAACGGCGATGCTCCAGTGCCGGCTGATGGTCGGATTCGTATTGAGCATCTGCAGGGCGATCGGCGACTTGTGGAACAGCTGCGTCAGGCACTTAATGATCTGGTACGCCCGCTTCTGGTAGTGTGTCTTCGCCCGCTGTATCGTGTCGAGCAGACCCTCGCGCTCTTCCGCCACTCCGTTGAGGGCATTGTGGATGCGGTGGTGCTGCCATGAGTCATCGATCAGCAGGATGTTCAGCAACAGGTCTGTGTGGTGGCGCATGTCGTGGCAGTAGGCAAATCCACATTGCCACAGCAGCTCTGTGAGCACGCCCCGGGAAAAGTGCGGATTCTCCCAGCTGCAGTACTGCAGCAGCTTCAGTCCCTCGTCGCCCACATTGGTGTCTTCGATCACCTTCTTGATGTAGCTGGAAGACACGAATAGAATGAATAAGTAACAATAATATTGAGCTTTCGGAGCTTCACTTACCCGGTGCGATTGAAGAGCAGGTCCATACACTCAGTGGACAAGGGCTTCAGGTCCTCGTGCGCCACTGTGGCATCTTTGAATGGATTGGGCAGCGGACGGGCGTTCTGATTGGAGCTCTGGCACTTCTCGCTCACGTCGCTACAGCGCACCAGGTGAGAGACCACCTGGTGCAGTTTGCTGAGCTCCGGATACTGGTACTTGATGGTCGGCCCAGGACCGTCGTCCAGTGCCACCTGGATAAACTGCAGCGGCACGTTGAGCTGCAAATTTACAGTGTTTAGTTTGTAAACCAAAAAAAGGGAAGCATCTTCGCTTACCCTCAACAACTGCTGTTTCTCGCGAGTGCCCAGTCCCACGTACATGCTAAAGAGACTGAAGTAGTGCGGCAGATGCTTGCCATAGTCGGCTGCCTCCGATTTGAGGAGGCGCAGCACGCTGATGAGCACCTGCTCGCACAGATTGGCGCCTTCGTAGCCTGGCAGGGGCTCATCGTTGATGGCAAAGTGGCAGAAGAACACCACCAGCTTGACAAAA
This sequence comes from Drosophila watanabei, assembly GCA_008042575.1. Classification (NCBI taxonomy): domain Eukaryota; kingdom Metazoa; phylum Arthropoda; class Insecta; order Diptera; family Drosophilidae; genus Drosophila; species Drosophila watanabei. The sequence continues at coordinate 10,717 of VNJS01015007.1, forward strand.
ACAGTGCGCACCTCTGGCGATGGAGCCATCAGGATGTACTCGCCCAGGCGTGATGGCGGCGAGAGGAGCGCATGGTTGGCAAACCACTTGCGCACCAACGCCGAGGAACGTATGTGATGTGAGAGCGTGTCGTACCTGCCAAGATCGAGTTATAAGTTAAGGAATATATGAAACGTGGGAGCGCCTGTACAACTAACCATTCGATGACAGGGCCGCGCAGCGACTTCTTCGTACGGAAACCAGTATGAAACAGGAACTGCGATGCTAACTGCACGCCCAGCAACGATAGCTCCTCCGCAGCAGGTGTCTAAAGCAAAAAGGAATAATCAATACAAATCTAATAGCTTTAATCCACCGAAAAATTCACAATCTTATCGCTCCGCGCAGAGGGGATATTGCAGCTGACCAGCTTCTTGATGAAGTTGAAGAACTCAACGGAGAAAATGCTACGCGAGTGCAAAAACCGAATGTTCTGGTGCCTAAAAAAAGGTAAATTCATGTATGTAAGTACCAAGCAATCATGATACTTCCTCCTCCGACTCACCGCACGCTGCGCTCAATGGGCTTGGGCAGAGGCAAGACCATGTTGCGGCTCTCAGTCAGCGACAACTGCTCCACACTGGGCTCGTACTGCACCGGCGTCTGGTCGCAGCGGGTGTAGAACAGCATGTAGGCGTTCCACCAGCGCTTCTGGCGGCGGTACTGCATCCTCTTCAGGTTGTTGTCGTAGATCTCGCCCATGTAGTCGCCGCCGAAGCACTGGGCCTTCATCTCCTCGTCCTCGTGCATCTTGCACTCGGTGACTTCGCCGTCGTCAAACTTGTACCACTGACACTTGCCGTTGGCAGGGTTTCTGCAATGGGAAATTTACAATAAAATGGAAATAATAATATTTTATAGTTTTAGACTCACTTGGAGAGTATGTAGCTGAAGTAATGGCCCCCGGAGGCCTGCCCGCTGTGCACCACAATGCCGGTCAGTTCGTACTTGGTTGTTTCAACGCTGTTTGTTTGACAATTATCACCCACCTCGACCACCTCGCCCTCTAGCTTGGCTAGGCCAGACACTGCCCGGAAAAGGAAGAAGTATTAGTTTTATAAAGTATTTAGGGTTTCAGGAAACTCACCTGTGTAGGGCTCCATATCCAGGATACGAGGAAATTCAAAATAATCATTAAATTTAATCGCACAGACACGCTCGTAGTCGTATTCGAAGCGCTTCAGTTGTATGGCTAACACGGGCGGCAGCTTCTTTACGCAGAGCCGCTTAACGGTAACTACCTGTAAGGATTCAAAGGATATTAGATAAAGTAAGGCATAAAGTAAGTCATTACATTACTTTTTTATCACATTTATCACAATGGTAGGCATCGGCTCCCTCGAGCAGCTCCCCCTTGACATACTGCTCCAGAGATTCGGTTAATGAGCTATGATTCCTAATATCGACACTAAATACACTAAATGGTTCCTCTTTGGAGTAGCGATGGGGGCACTCTTGGCAGATCTTCTGGTCGCTGAAGGACCCGCCCAACGTAGCGTTCATCAGCTGCGGCTGGCCCAGCGCCTTCAGACCCTCGTCCAGGCTCTCGAACAGCGACATGAAAAACTCGACAGCATCCTGTTGCTCGCGCAGGTTCACCGGCTCCCCTTGAAGCCTATCAGAAGTGGGAATTAGTTTTAATTAATTGGAAAGCTCAAGCTTGACTCACTTGAAATGCGTCCAGAGACCGCGCGGCACATAGAACTGAAGAGCACTGTGGCCCAGGTGGGCGAATATGGCCTGGACGTGCTTCAGGATCACCACATGGTAGTTCTTGCGTACATCCTGCGACCCATCGTCGGATCCCGCACCCGACGACGACGACGAGAAGGAGACTAGGGCAGAGGCGGGCCCGGAGAAGAGGGCCGCCGGTCCCAGACCGCCGCCGCCGCCCGTCAAGTCCGCGTCGCCGCTGAAATCCTCGCCATCGGTGGTGGCGGCACCGTGAGCTCGCAGAATGCCAACCCGCACCGCCGGCACCATGTACAGTTGCTGCAGCACCGAGTTCATGTAGCAGGTGGCCCCGGCGTTTTTCAGTCCGCAGAAACCTTTTATGGGCCTGGCACCAACGGGCGGCAGGTAATCCCATTCCCGCAACGGATCCGTATCTAAATTTTTAGGATATTTTTATAAAATTAAAAAAAATGGTTAAAGATAGATCAGAAAACTCACCCGTGCAGACAAAGTCGATGAGTGTATTGGTGAGTAGCTTCATATTAGGAACACACAGCTGGCACAGGGCAATGAGGAGATCGCAGGCAGCGGCTATGGTGTGCGGACTGCGGCAGACTGGCGGCGGGACAGTGTCCTGCCGGAGGCTGCCTTGCCGCCTTAAATGCAGGAACTCGCGCGAGGCCGTGAAGAGGAAGTCGTCGATCAGCTCGTGGATGAGCTCGTTGAGTTGGGCCTTTGAGTCGGGAACCAGGAAGAACATCAGCTCCTTGGCCAAACAGAGGTGCCCCTCGAGCAGCTCCTCGTGCACCTGAGTGTCGCCGGTAGCGCGGACATTCTCCCGAATGCGCTGCAGCCACTTAATCTCATCGCTCAGCAGCCCCTCGCCAATCTGGAGTGGCCAGTTGTAGATGCATCCGTAGGACAGGGTGCGGCATAGGACCGAGAAGAACTCGGAGCAAGTGGCCTCGTACTGGGGAACCAGCGTCTTGAGGGCTCCCACCAAAAGGTTGACCATGTAGACGAATGGACGCCGATCGCCGGCGCAGTAGGTGGACGCGAGGAACAGCTGCTCCGACGCCACCTGCCGCACATGGCGATACGGGTTCTTTAGCACAATGGAGGTAATGAACTTGGGCCAGTTGGCGTCGCTGCTTAACGCCTCATTGGCACTCGGATTCAGGATGAACGAGATGGTGAGCACCTCGAGGGCCTCCTTGCACATGCTAAAGTCCTGGCCGTCCGGCACAATCACCTCGTCCTCGAAGCCCTCGCCGCTACTGCTGCTGCTGCTGCCCAGGGCCTGCAGGTTGCCGCAGGACGAGGCCCAGGCCAGCTGCACCACCGCCTTGATGGTGGAGATGTCCGGGCAGGACCATTGCAGCATCGAGCTGAAGAGCGTGCGGCAACGGTCGCCCTCCGGGGTGGCAGAAAGCATCTCGCGGGCGAGGATTACGGCCAACTTGGCTGAAATAGCCCGCAACGTGCCCTGTGAGCTGTTCGGCATCGTCGAAAAGTTCTGCTTGAGGATGTCCACCTGGGAGCGGGCTCCGTTGTCCAGGTCACAGATCATCGGCTCGTCGCCGACGCGTGACAGCACGCTGCCCACAATGTAGAGGAACAGCTTGGCCAGTCGCAGCACGCACTGAAAGGAGGCGCGCTTCGTATGCATATCGGCGCTGGGCAGGAAATTGTTCTTGGTGAGCAGCTCCAGCACAAAGTGCGCGCAGCCAGAGTGCATCCACGCCGACTGCACCTGCAGTGCCGCCTCGCCGAGCGGATCCAAGGCGGGTATCAGCAGTCCGTGCAGCACGCTCAAATTGTACAGCACCTGGGCGGGCGTCGGGTGCAGGAACATCTGCTCGGGCGTGCAGCTATTCTCCTCTTCAGCCTCACTGCCGGCTGCCGGCTGCTCAATGGGGTTCAGTTTATCTCCCTCCTCCTTTGGTGCAGTAGCGTTGGCCGTTATCGCCGCCTTGGGCACTTTGCACATCAACTGGAGCTGGCGCATTGTCTGGCGATCGCAGGGGAGCAGGTGCAGCAGAATCTTCGCACTCTCGCGCAGACGGCCGTGTTCCAGGTCGCTGCCCAGCTGGTAGAGCTTCAGAAAGAATTCGGTGTACTGGTAGTTCTGCGATATGATTACGCCGGGCAGTGTGCTCTCTGACTCGACGCGCTGCATGTCGGGGCAGGGACGCGGCGGAGAACCGGTGCTCGAGTCGCTCGAGGAGTCGGGACTGCTGGCCAGACCAGTGCCAACGGGCGTCAGCTTGGCCGTGAGGATCATCTTGTCGCGGATGGTGTACTGGTAGAGGGGATTGATCTCGTCGGAGACCTCAATCATTTCGCCATTCGTGTAGAAGAGATCCACCTTAATGTTCGTAGTGGAGGTGCCCTTGATCCGCTTGAGAAGACTGCGTTTGAAGGCGGCCATGGTCTCGTTGCTATGCGTCACGATCTCCAGATCGTCAATGGGCCGGCCTGGGTTCTGAAACCGGATGTAGAGGCTCGTGTTCTTGCCGCGCGTGACCCGGCTGAGGGGCAGGTGGACGCGATCGCCGCTAAAAGAGCGATCGCACTCCTTCACGTACTCCTGCAACACCTTGAGGATGCGGCACATCTTCTCGGCCTCGATGAAACGCATTTTCGAGTCCTTGGACTCGTCGTTGGCATTGTCCGACTGGTCCGGTGCCTCCAGCTCCTCCTGCAGCTGGGTCTTGCCAAGGATGACGATGTTGCCGTAGTGGGTCCGCAGTCGCGAGCAGCACTCGCCGATGAACATCTCGTGGAACTCGCCAATGTTCTCCTGCAACCGTGGCCCCAGTGCCGTGGACACTTCCTTAAGCAGATCGATGGCCTTGCTGGCGATCTCTTCGCCCCCGGTTGTTATCACTCGCCACAAGTAGTCCTTGCCGATCAGGTCCTCGTTGTCAAGAATGTAGCCCCTGTGGATCGCCTTTAGCTTGTCCTCCTTGGAGTTGACCGCCTTAAAGAAGCGCTCGAAGCACTTAATGCCGCTCTCGGTGAGCAGGTGCGGATCCAGCTGCAGGATATTGTTCTCGAAGAAGTCCTTGTTGATGCCGGGGTCCAGGTCGGGCTCCTCGCCCATCAGCTTGCCAAACCAGCGGAAGCACTCCTCGCGATCAGCCGGAAAGACGGCGTTGACCGCCAAGCAGTGCCAGATTTGCTTGGCCTGATCGGCGCACAGCCACAGCTGGCCATCCTTCAAGAGGAACTTGAGGAACTCCAGTCGCTCGGCAATTTGCGCCTGATGCGGAAACCTTCCGTCAATTAGGATGGTCGCTGCCTCTAACCCCGGTGTTTCGGCCACCATTTGTCGCACCTTCTCCATGTAAGCCGTCAGGCTATTGGTGACCAGTATGACCAGCGAGTAGTCATTCTGCAGCCGCTCGATCACCTGCTGTCGATTCGTGCCCGTTTGGGTACGTGGCGCATGGTTGGGCGTCGTGTCGTAGAGACAACAGATATCCCGGATGAGGCGCAGGGCAGGCAACACCCATCCGTCGCCTGACTTTAGCTCGCCAACGCACTTGTCCAGCCAAATGGTCTTCTGGGCATCCCGCTCCTGCGAGCAGCTGTAGTCCAGGATCTTGACATGGGCGCCGAGCGCCTGGTCGAGCACCTCCGGCGGCACCTCCTGGCTGTGTGCCAGTGTCCAGAACAGCTTCAGCACCTTCTGGGCCATCACGCCGTTCTTGTCATCCTCAGCGAGCCTGCGGATCAGTTCCAGGAGCCTCTCCCGCTGCCTCTTGTTGGCCGTTGTCATGCTGGCCTGGATATTGGACAAGATAACAATTAGTAATCAGCTAAAAGGGGGTTTTAGTTATTAAGAGCTCACCTGGAACGCCTCGAAGAGATGGTCCAACTGCTCGGGAGTAAAGTCCCACGCCAGCTTAGCCAGAAGATCGTGCACATTCTTTACAATGGCCTCGTGCTTTCCTGCCTGAGCTCTCCACACGGCATCCAGATCATCCAGCGTCAGCGCCTGCTCCTTGATCAGGAAACGTATGATCTTCTCCAGCTTCTCCACATACTGCGGCTGGTGCAGCGAGTCCTTGAGCACGATGCCCAAAACATCCGATGACTTTATCCACTGGGCCATCCGCTCGGCCGTCAGCCAGTCCATCTCGTCCTCGGGCATGCAGTGCGGCAGGGGCTGGGATCTGTGCGAGTAGTAGGCCACCGAGGACAGCACCTTGTTGATCTCGTTGAGGGCGTTCATCTTGCCATTGAAGCTGGACACCTGCAGCAGGCGCAGGATCATTTTCAAGCGGAACATCTCCAGGTCGCGTATCAACTCCTCCTGGCCCGTCAAGCGGCTGGCCAAGAAGCGGGCCGATTTCACAATGCCGTTGATGTAGTCATTCCGCCCCTCCGGCTTCACCTCACGCTTTAGCTCCTCGTCGGTGAAGCTGTCCAGCAGGTCAAGCACCACGTTCCAGGTGGGCATAAAGTACTTGGCGATGGTGGCCGGCGTCAGCAGCTCATAGCACTGGCCAAAGGGCCGAAGCAGGCTGTGAATGAGCGCCAGGGTGAGGCGGTTATCCTGGCCCGTACCATCACCAGCGCTGCTCTCCAGACTCTTGGCGGTGGCGGAGGATTTGTTTTGATTGCGCTTCAGCAGCTCCAGACCGCTGTTAAATCGCTCCAGCAGATTGTCAAAGCCGCCTAGCTGACCGAAGCGATTGATGAGATCAACCAGCCAGCCTCGAGCATTCTTTGGCTCCGGCGGCGGGCGTGCGTACATCTTGTTGCTATCCAATGGTCCCCAGATGCAATCCGGTGTGGCGAAGCACTCCGGCTGGCGGGCTGCGTTGAACGTGTTGAACTTGTTCTCCGGATCGAAGACAATGGCCAGCAGGTCCAGCAGATAGGGATTGTCGCGCTGCATGTGTATGGCTATCAGGTGCAGCAGCTTGCCGCAGGAAACGAGGATGCAGTGGTGGATGTTATACTTCCACGAGTTCACCGCCTCATCGGTGAGGATCTTGGCGAACGACGTGCTCAGACCATTGCGGTAAAACTCCACGCACGGCTCGCAGTCATGATCCACACCTGCAAAAGGGGCTCCAAGAAATTAGCAATTGCTTTATAGAAATATAAATTAGCATCGACTTGCCTGCCTGGGTTAGCTCAATGGCCGCATTGAGAAGCACCTCCAGTTCCTGTTCCGGCAGCACGGGCACCACCCACCGCGGATTGGATATCTTCTGGGTCAGCGATCTCAGTTTCGTGGTGGGAAATGAGGATATCAGCTTCTCTGGAGGCCTGCAGGAGACAAGAAGGGGAAATTTAATACAAGGTTTAACAACGATTACACTAAGTAGCTGTTTTCCCTTTAATTAAACAAACCTTTTTTAGCATATTCTTTATAACCATTTTAACCATGGAAAAAACGCTCTTAAAAAACGATTTTAAATAATTCTAGCATTTGTGGTAATCAAATTAAATAATTAAATAAATCTCAACAAATCAAACGATTTAGCATACAGCACAAATATTCTTGTACTTTGTCATAGTTTAACTAAGTTTCAGCTGGTATTTCCTGGCATGATCTTATAGAAATCCCAGGACTATCAAAGTTTATCGAAAAAAAAAGCTTAAATTTGGATACATTATATGAAATATCGAAAGCTATCTGGTTAAGGGATAAATTATAGATATTTCTACAAATCATTGATTTTAATATACTCTTAACATTTTATATACTTTTAGATTTTCCGCTGATGTATGTTCCAACCTTTAAAAACTAAGTTTACGTTATCCATATATCGATTTGGAGTCTTTTGGAGTCTATGCAAAGGGTTCCCCTCAAAAGATTCCAGTTTTTTTTGGGTCTCTAGTGTCAGCTAATCATGATGGACAGGACAAGCCAAGATAAGATATAGCTCTGCATGGGTATTCCAAATGAGACACTAATAGCCGTGTCGCGTAAATATATTAGTACAATTGTTTGTGGTAAATTCGTTTTGGCCAATGTGTACGTACATTTGTGCATCTGGGAGATAACCTTTTATTGCCTCATTGTTGGGTATTATCACGTTTCTGCACACGGACGGAGACGGACACACACGTAAGCCATAGGTGTTTGTAATGGAATTTAGTGGTTTAGGTTCCGGTGAATTCTGGGTGACGACACCACTCGAATTAACCTGGCCAAAATCAGCTGCTGCCCCGAAGCATATTTTAATGAATTTATTACGGGTGTACGGGTAGGTAGTGGTAGGTAGTTGTGGACCCAGCCCTGGTCAAACAAAGAATGCAAGTGGAAGAGGGAACTGCGCAAAAGTAAACACACGAATGTGTCTGAGGTTGGGGCTCACTCGGAAGGGTGTTCTGGGCGCTTTGGGGTGGTGGTGCTACCACTAACAACAGTTCACACACCCCGAAAAGTTATCGACAAACAGCTGCCAGGCTGCCCGACTGCCTGCCCTGGCTAATTAAGTGCAATAAACTACGCACTAAACCTCCGCTAATTGGGGGCCGTCATGCTATCTAACTGAGACCGGGGAATGGGGATCTTTTTGTTGACACGCCCACTTACACTAGTGTGACGGTGCTGTCCACGCTGCCCGCCGAGGACGGGGCTGTCACATCCGAACTGGCATCCGAAGCCTGGCTGCTGGTCTGTTGCGGCGTTGTCTGTTGCTCCTGACTGCTGCTCTCCAGGCTGCCAGTGCCAATGCCGCTACCGTTGCCTCCTCCTCCTCCGCCTGGCTGGCTCGATGTTGTGACTGTGCCCGTACCCGTTCCTGCGCCTGTTCCCGTGCCCGTGCCCGTAACCGTGCTACTTCCCGTGCTCTGTGCCGGACTCGTTGTGGTGGTTGGTGCAGTGCTGCTGCTGGTGGTGGTGCCCGGCTGTCCGGTGGTTTGCCTACGCGTGTCGAACGTCATTGTAAAGGCGGCGGCTTCGGCTTCGGCGTCGACTCCTTTTCAACTTTCCCTTCAACTGCGTCGACGTCTTGCAGAGCTCCGGAAGGCAAAAAGCAACGGATGCGGGGAAATGGAGGTGCAGGAGCGCTAGTTCTAGGTGTCTTAATAATCCTACTGCAGTCTGCACTGGGCGGCGTTTTTCTTTTTGGCTTGGTTGTGTTGTGATTCGTCTTGGATTTATGGCAGTTGTGAAAAATGTCCCAGTCCCGCGATCCGTGTCCCTTGTCCAATTTTGCGAGATTTTGGGAGTTGCCAGTTTCTTGTTGCTGTTGTGGTTTTTGAGGCACTGTTGGTCGGCGACTCCCGGCTCTCTCTCTCTCTCTCTCTCTATCGCTCTTTCTGTCTGTCTTCTTGACTCTCTGCGTCTGGAACTCACTAGCTTATTGTCCTTTTTCCAATAAGAACGGCGCGCTGCGTTGCGTTTACATATTCCTGGTCAGCGGCCACAGTTTGCAAAAATCTATAAACTGCAACGAAGTGAAAGAAGAAGCAAAGAAGCAAATAAATACAGGCGCACAAGGGAGACCGAAAAAGGCACACACACATTAACGGGCGAGCACGCACCAACATGCACAATAGCAGGTCGCTGTGTGAGTGAGCGAGAGTATGTGTATGGCAGAGAGTGCTGTGCTGGGTTGGAATATGAAAAATCAATATTATTTAATAGACGGGGGGCACCAGCAAGCGCCAAATATTGCTCCAAAAGCACACAAATTACGCTCCCGCTCCCTTACTCTCTTCCGCACAAACACACACGCACGGAAAGCCATAGCGATGGCAAGTGTGTGAATTTAATTTAATGTTGTTTTTGTTTTACGCTGCTGCTGCTGCTGCTCTCTTCATTCTTATTTATTTATTATTATTTTTTTGGGCAAACAAAGAACATTTTTGCTACCGAAAATTACATCACGTCGCTCTCGTCTCTCTGTGTTGCCTGCCTCCGATTTCCTTCTCTCTCTTCCGTCCGCCCGGCAACATCCTTTTAAACGGAATGTCGGTCGGTGGGTGGAGCAAGTGGCAGCGCAGCGAAGAAGGGGTGGTGAAAATAACTACGCATAAAGATTTCACAAGTCGGTTTGTCCGTGTTTGTGTTTCTAGCACAGAGAGAAGACGATACGATGCGAAAAAAAAGGTCTGAAGATGAAGAATCATCTCCCCAGCCCCTCAGGGCCGGGTGTGGCGGTAGCGGCGGGGGCACAGGGGGCCTCTCTCACTTTCTATCTATCACTTCACTTGGGAGTTGTGGGAGAGAGCTAACGGAAGTCACTCAAGGACGGGAGCCAGTGCGGCTTTTTATTATTTTTCCGTCGTTCCGTCGTCGTTGCTCTTCTGTTTTTCACACTCACACACACACACTCTCACGCACAGCAAATATTTTATTATTCCTTTTTTTGCGAATATCGAACACAACTCACCATTTCCTCCTATTTCCCCGAAAATGATCTCTTCCTGCAGGCTGGAGCAAAACAGACGGCCGAGAATTCGGCCACTACTCCGCACTCTAAACTAAACCGAAAACTATTATTTTGCGAATTTTTCTTCTCTGGCCCCAGAGCTTACACAAATCAGCCGGCCAACAAAATGGCGTCTGCTTTGGTTCTTTTAGATTTTTCGCGACCACGCAGCGAACTGTGTGACTTTCGGCCTAATACGGCCTGCTTGTTTGTATTTTATTTGTTACTTGTTTGCTGTGGCAATTATAGTTAAATTATTAAATTAAATTATATTTCTTTCCTAGGGTTGTGCAGTTCAGGCGAACTAGTTTTGAACTGAACTGGTTCTTTGGTGCTTTCGGCCGAGAACATCGATTTTTTTGCAACTCTACCTTTTGCCAGTGTTGTCAAACCCGCTGAGGATGGAGACTAAATCGAACTGGTTCCGCAGAATGGAATAGTAAATACAAATTAAGTTAAAAAACAGAAAAAGTAATATGAAAATGTACGACGCTCTGGAACGCTGCCCGGGCGCCTACTGCGGACGAACGTCACTGGGCAACGACTCCTGGAGCAGCTGCGGCGTCTGTCCGCGGGGATCGCGGGTATGTTGCCTGGAATTTGTTGTTTTATTCGTTTTTCGTTTAATGAATTCTCTTAAAAAGGTAAACGCTAGCTACGCCTGCTCCCCGTGTCGCGACGAGCTGACCCCGTACTCCTGGCTGTACCTGGGCTTCATGAGCATGCTGCCCCTCATGATGCACTGCTTCTTCATCGACAGGGACGCCAAGGATCGGAAGTGAGCAGCTTTTTGCTGAGCTGTTACAATTAAATGGATTAATATCTTGTTATTGTAGATTCTCCCGCAAGCAGCTGATCCTGACAGCCAGCGCCTTCATTGAGGTGGCCCTGTCGGCCATCCTGGCCACATTGTTCATGGAGCCCATGTGGGAGCTGCGCCTGTACGCCTGCGAGGTGCGAAAACTCACGGACTGGTACACGTTGTTCTACAATCCGAGTCCCAACTACGAGGCAAGGGTGTACTGCACCCAGGAGGCGGTCTATCCCCTGCAAACGATCGTCCTGGTCTTCTACTTCCTGTGCTTGGTCAACATGTTTCTCATCCGGCCACTGATCAGCAAACTGATGAACGTGGGCGGAAAGAGCCAGGCTCCCATCTACTCCGCCCTCTACTTTCTGCCCCTGCTCACCTTCATCCATGCCCTGGGCTGTGGGCTGATCTACTACTCCTTTCCCTACCTGAGCGTGGCCATTTCCATGGTGGCCAATGCCATTCATTATTCCCTCAAGCTGGACCAGACCCTCAAGGCGCTCGTCTGCTCCTCGGTGTGGGAGCTCAAGAATGTGGTCATTATATGTGAGTTGTTGCATTTAGAGCATTATAAAAGCATTTAGGTAATGAAAATTGCTTGTTTTAGGTGTCCACTGGATGCTGTTGGCTTATGGCATCACCTCGCTTAACTACCACTATGCCTTCCTGTGCCTGGTGCCCTTTCCCACGCTCTTCTACATCCTGACGGTGCGGTTTACGGATCCGGGCGAGTTCCGGGAGCTGGAGTCGAGAATTTGATGCGGCGACGTCCAAATGCAGATCTTCCACGCCCGCGGGGGCGCTGCCCGACGATCCACTGTTGTTATCTATGTGTAGTGTGTGCGCGTAATTAATTTATTTTCTGTCTCAGCAGTTAGTTTCGTATTTGTAGTCGTAAGCCATTCATTCATCGTTCTTTTCGTTTTTCGTTTTAATTATATTTCACATTAATTATACACATATAGTAATATTAAATACAAATCATCAGTTTCCCGTCTCTAAAATAGTTTTTACACAATACATATTGCTACATATTGAATTTGGAGGATGCCGCCGCCTCAGATCCTTCGTTCGTGTGTAAGGGCATCTCTTAGTCGTCGTTTGTCATCATAGTCGCGGTGATATTCCCAAGAATGCAGCCAAGTAGAAAAGGAATCAATGTACCTTTGAAGAGTATAGCAAATGGTTGGTGAAAGCTGCTGCTGCTGCTGCTTGGATCGATGTCCAGTGCGTGCTCCTTAATGCATTTATTCCGCTGCCGTTGATGACTTGTTGCGCTCCTCCAGGAACTTCAAGCGGCGCTTCCTTAGCTCACCCAACTCCGAGGAGTTCTCATCAAAGTCGGCCTCCGAAGTGCTTACCAGGCTAACTGTCTCCGTGGCCGTGGATGGCACATCATCCTCATCCGCGCCCAGATCCTCAATGGTTACCTTCTCCACGGTTGCTGTTGGACTTTTTTGGTGAGCCTCTTCCTCCAGCTGGGCCCTGGCCATGGCCGAGGTGCTCGGCTTGTCGTAAGATCCAGGTGCTACGTCAGAGCTTGGAGCTGCTGCTACAGCTGCTGCTGCTGCTGCTGCAGTGGTTGTCGCTGGAACTGCATTGAGCTGCAGACTGGCTGCCAGGCTCTGGTATTGCGACATCATGATCCCCGCCGAGTCCAGCATGAGGCTGATGTTGCGCAGCAGCTAAAATGATTCATTTAATTAATTTTAAAAATTAAAAGCAATGAAAATGTTTAAGATGAACCCACCTTGAGGCGCTGCTCAATCTGCTCGCGCTGGTGCCCCTCCATGGCTCGCAGCTCCTCAATTGTGAACTTGGTCAGGTCCTGCGGCATGGGCGGCGGCGGCAGGGGCGGCGGTGTGAAGTAAACCAACTGCGGCGGCATCATAAAGGGTGGCATCATGGGCATGACCGGCGGCGGCGGTGTCATCAAACCAGCCAAGTTGGGCAGGCCATCTAAGCAGAAAAGAAGGATCAATAAGGGATTCTTCTGTGGCCATTCACTACTTACTGCCATCGCCAAAGAGCTCAGCAAAGCTGGGCGGCAGCGGGTTATTGCCACGACCCTGGTTGGCATCGATTCCGGGAGCTGCAACTGCAACCGGTGCAGCCGCAGCCGGCTGGGCACCCGCTGGACCCGCTGGAGCGGCATTTCCAGGATTAGCAGCAGCGGCGCCAACGGCTGCCGCATCGTCCGCCGCCCGCGGCATGGCCGTCGAATTGACAGCCGGAGTGCGCAGGATGTTAAGGCGGCATGTGGGACAGGTTTGCTGACGCTGGAACCACGACCGCAGGCAGGTGGTGTGGAAGATGTGGCCGCAGGGCAGCTTCTTCGAGTGATTCACCATGTCCTCGCGACAAATGATGCAGATGTTGTCCGACTGACGCAGCTCCTCGGGCGTGGCATCCGGATACAGAGTGTTCATGTTGCGAATTGCCCGCCGCGACATGATCACATCGTTGAGAGCCTTCCGGAAGTTGCGGATGGTGAAGAACATGGGCCGGAAAACGAACATGGGCAGGGCATAGATCTTGGCCATGATCACCACGAAGAGGATGTACAGGACGACCTTAATGAGGCCAATCACCAGCTCCGTGTACAGCAGAAACACCGCCTTGTTCTCCCAGGGCGTGTCCGTGCGCATCTCGGCCGCGTGCAGCACGTACTTGATGGCCGTGCTGGCGATGACCGTCAGCAGGATGGCGTACTCGAACCCAAACACCAACTGGACCGTGGGTCCGCGCACCAGCGTCGAATTGTAGGCATGCATCAGCAGCACGTAGTCGAGGATGCCCAGCATGGTCAGCAGGCTGCCCACGCGTATGTGGAACAACCAGCCCAGCACGGGCGAGCGTTCCATCTGTGGATGGGAATTGGAATTGCAATTAGAGATCGTAGAGTTCATAGAGTTCGGAACTGCTTACAAAGTCCACACGCTCCTCGGCCAGCCAATGGAATGATTTGAGAAATAGGAGCACTGTGAACAGGGCCACGAAGCGCGGATTGAAGTCATCGCGGAATACGGTGAAGGCCAGGCAAGTCTCCGTGAGGGCGTACCAGAAACGCTCCAGCAAATGCTCGAATTCGGCGGCGCGCAGCGTGCCCAAGAAGATCTGCAAGATTTAGTACGATAAGTTCTCTCTCGGGAAGCTTAGAAGAACCGATTCGTGTTACCTTGCGCAGCAGCTTGCCAAACATGAAGACAATCACAAAAAACTGGATGTATATAACCTGCAACGAGAGGATTGGGACGATTAGCATGGACACAAAGCGAGGACTGGACACTACTACCCACCCCCATGGAGGCGTTCGACTTGGTTATGTAGACGACCGCCGGGTAGAACTGCTGCTTCTGGTAGTAGGCATTCCCGATCACCGCGCTGGTCAGCGCCATGCACACGGACGAGATGAGCAGCTGCATGATGCCGCTCCTGGTGGCCAGCGCCGCCAGCTGGCTGATGGACTCGAGGAAGATGTTAATGTTGGCCGGGCGCTCTCTCTCCTGCCCCTCGTCCACTACATATATGGATGGCCCTTTCTATGGGGATGGGGGGGATTTCCTTTCCAGTTTCGTTGGAGCTCTCAGTTTCTTCGGTTTTCCTGATCTTTTACAGCAGAAAAAAAATCTCTGCTATGTAGCTGCTGTTGAAAATATTGCCCTTTTCCCTCGTTTGACGCACGAATTTCGCCCAGTCAATGTCAGTGTCGTTTAGCCGAACGTTGATTGCTTTGCCACCTAAATTTATACCAATCGAAAACTGTCGCAGGCCTTTGCTAACAGGCGTTTTCAATATTTTTATTCTTAACTCCCGATAATTACACGTAGTACTACCTGCGAGCCAGGGTTGCCACCGTGCCGCAAGTGGGCACCCACTCAGTGCTGTCTCTTGGGCTACTTTATGGCTAGATGTGGGTGCTTCTTGGTCCGCCGCCCGCTGAAAGAATCTTTTCTCTGGACGAGTTTTGGCTGGGTTTTCTTAATTTAACTAACAAAAATCATGGTTTTACTTGATTGATAACGTTAATATATCAGATTTGTAATTGAGCCATCAGTGTGGCAGCAGCTGCAGAGGTACAAAATACCACAGTTAGTTGGCTCCAGCCAGCAGTGTTGCCAGACGAAAATTAGGCTTTCCCGCTAATAAAAAATTTCAAAATGTTGAAATTTCCCCTTTAAGAAATCCAAGTTTTGCTTAACTAAAGTGATTTTTATTTTTAAAGAGGATAGAGAGAAAAAGTCGTTTGCATCATATAATAAAAGATATATGATCATCTAATGCACTTAAATATTAAAAAACAACATGCAAAGTCTGATGTTAAAAAGTGTCGCGTGCGACATCGATAGAAATTCAATTTAGGAAAAAAACTACTTAATATTTTAAGGTCAAACTAAGAATATAATTAAGACAACATAATGCATAATACATTAAAATTATAAAACTAATATTAAATATATGTATAATGTACTATATATAAGACTCTTTATTGAGATTCTCTTGTATACGAATATTTCCACTGTTTTCGAAATTAAATATAAGTTCTTGTTGAACAAAAGCAAAAAGTAGAATAATACAATACAATAAAATGCCTTCCTTATAAATTAATCAATTATTTTCTATAGCTAAATATAGCTGATCAAGAATATATATACTTAATATTGTAGAATCCGAAATAACTGCTTCAATGCCTTGCAAACTTCATACGAAAATTAGAAAACCCTGCAAGGGTATAAAAATAAATAATTAAAATTAAATATGAGTTGTTTAAAGCTTTGAATCAAACAACATGAGTTCAGTTAGTTAAAAACCCGTGTCGGAACACCTACATACGCGCTCCACCATCCTTCCCCTGAGACTGTGTTCATTGGCTTTGCCATGGCCAAACTCGCGTTGGTTAAGACCTCTCCACAGCAAACAGCAAACCTAATTAACTCATTTAGAGCTACTCGTAAAACCATTTGTATTTTGTTGTGCCTTTGCCACTTTACGCATTTGGCAAAAGGAAAAACGAAGGCAAAGACCAAGAGAAATATGCTAACAAAATGAGGCACACGAGGGGGGGGCATCGCCATGGCCAGAAAGCAGATGAGATGAGTGTTGGCCGTGCCAAATCGTGGCATAATTAAGGTGGCCAAAATGAGCTGCCTGCTGCTGATGGATCTTCGATCTGCTGCGAACTTTTACTTTCGACTCGAGAATGGATCCAGCACCACATGCCGCGTGGATCTGGTATGTTGCACAAGGCCCCCATGGAGCAGCTGAGGATGCAGTCCGTTTGCTCGTTTGCATAAGCCCGCCGAATGGTTAGCACCCAAAGGCTAAAGTTGGCCGGCAGAATGGCCGAATGGCCGGCATGAATATGTCTTCTGTTTTATTTTGCGGAAAACAAACTTGGACACAGACATCGACACCAGAGACACCAGCAGACCTCCGCAGGTCTCCCCCAGACCAGACCGGTCGTCGGTCGCAGTTCCCCTGCAGACTTTTGGCGAAAACGTGTCGCAGCAATTTCCCATTCAACGCTAGCTTTTCCATGAGTGTGTCTATATTTTTCTCGGTTCATCTGCCCACTGCATGCTCTCAGCTCCCAACTCCCAGCTCCCAGCTAGCAGCTCTGTTGACTTACATAAAGCTAGGAGCACCTACCTCGTCACAGAAAACCCGTTTTTGTCGGCTTCGAGGAAACGAAAGAGGCGTCAGAGGCTTGGCCAGGCGGAGCAGCGGAGGTGGTGGGCCATCATTGATGATCATCAGGCCCCGGCTCGGCTGGATGAGGTTGTTGTTTGGCTATTACTGGTGCGAGTACACTCTGGAGACACCATCTACACACGGGGGAAATGCAAGGAATAATAATAAAAACAATCTAAGATTAGTTTTATGAAAATAATATAATATTATAAAGAAATGTAAAGCAGGGATGGGCATATACCTGCTCTTTCGGCTCTCATAGTTCAATTTATAATTTATAAAAACAAAAAGAAGGTAGATATCTCAAGATCCCTGTGTCTTGCATAAAATAAGTCCAAATTTGTTTTATTTTGCTTTAAATTATTATTTTCAGTTTATATTAAATCGTTAAATTATATTATATAATCTAAGAAAGTTTTTGAAATTAAAGGAATAATATTTAAAACAGTCTTTGATTAGTTATAAAACTAATGTTTACAATAAATTATTATAAAGAAAGGTATAGCAAGGATGGGCATGTACTTGCTCTTTCAGTTCTCTTGGCTCATGAAACTGTATTTTACATAAAAGAAGTGCAAATTTGTTTAAATTCTGCTTTAAATGAATATTTTCAGTTTATATTTAATCTTTAAAATATATGATCCAAACTACAGTTCCTATAATTTTTCAAAGTGTACTATTACTACCTATTGCTACTGCAGCTAAAGGGGCTCCGTGGTGGCTCTTCTGCGTTGGCGCCTTATGTAACCTGCCGCTCCGAGACTGGGCCCGGAGACAGAGGCATAAAGATGATGTGCAGAGAATGAGGCACCTACCTGGCCGAGCAGCAGGCATTTCTGCGGACTCATCTTCATCAGCGGAGCGGCGGTGGCAATTATTACTACTTTGCGGCATTCTCACTCTGTCATCAATAGGCCCGGAATAATCAGCTTTTTGTCACAGCTCCTAGCCTAGCCTCGTCTGGGGCTGTGAAAAATTGCCCCCTCTTTATCATCAATCATGGTGCGGGGCATTCCGCCTCGATTAGCATGATGCACCTGAGAGGAGGTCTCCGAAAAAAACAGAAGAAGAAGGTTGCTAATGTTGCGTATACGCCATGATAGCCAATGGCCTGGGGGATGTTTTTTATTTTAGAAAGAAACCACAATCACTGTTGAATTTAATGAAATTGATAGTTACCGCAGCTGTTGTTACTTGTTTAAAGTAATCAGTTATAAACAAGAAGTTATTAATTAATTTGTAAGGTTTATCATTGAGGCAATCTTTGGGTATGGATTTATTTTTGTTATATTGCAAAAAAGTAAAAAAGAAATAGGGTAAAGAAGGAAAGGAAGGCATGTCTTTGTAAAATTAAAGTAAACAAGACTTCTAAACAAAAACAAGCTAAAACATTTAAGTATTTCAAATAGTTTCAGGAACTTCAAAGTGCATAAAGTTATCATAAGAAAATCTTCTGTGTTTTTACATTAATTAAATTTGAAAGCAAATGTAAGATTTAATTTTTTCTGGCCACAAGTGCGCTTTAGTTTCCAAATAAATCAAACTTAAAATTCGCAAGTTGAATGGAATCTAAATTGATTTTTAGGGCGGGGGCGTTGGCCCCTCCCTCTGGCATTGCAAAATACAAATCGAAGACGCCTCGAACGAGATCTCGATAGCAAAAAGCCAGGCTTTGCGAATTTCAATTTAAAAATTTACGCGCGTCTTCCGTTTGGCAGGCTTTCGATGTTATTTTATTTTATTTATTTTGTGTGTTTTTGTTTCTCTCTCTCTCTTGGAGGGGGATTTTGTTGTTTTATGTTTTATTTTTATTTCTATTTCGGAGCTGGCTTTTTGTTTTGCTATTGCTGCCCCAATTATAGTGTCATAACAATTACGCACGCACACACGGAGGCATAATGAGTCTCAGACTGAAAAAAGAGTGTCGGAAAAAGACTGAGAAAAATAAAAAAAACAGCAAAATAAGAGACAGACAGACAGCCAAGAGCCGAGAGCCAGAGCCAGAGCCAGAGCCATCACTGTCCGAAGTTGACCTAGTGCCAGACAGACGTGTTAATGATGGATTTGCTCAGATAGGCCACGGCATCTAATAAAGCGCTTCATTAAAGTTGCAAAAACGCGAGCTAAAAACAAAAAACGGCCAGCAAGGCGAGCTGATGTACGACTCCCACGATTATCTCGATAAAATAGTTCTAATAAAATTGACTCTAACTATAGATAATAGAATTAACAAGGAGCTATTACACGCTTTTTGACGGAATAGAATCACCCTAAATTTAAATGCTCAAGTTAATTAATTAAATCTTGTAAATTAGGTATAACTCCAACTATAATTTAGACTGCAATTTTGATGATTAACTGATTGCGATTATATTGATGTTGATCGACATTAAGTGATAATCAAAGTTGAACTGTTTCATATCGATAGTTTTGGAAAGCAAAGAGCCATCACTAAGGCTGAGTTATAAAAATTAAAAGTAGCTATATCATAAATCATATTTAATCTAAGATAAAATTGGGTAAATTATAATTGTGAAATTAAAGGTAAATGTTAATACTTTTTTTAAATTAAGAACTAAAACACCGATAAAAAAGTTCAAGACTTTTGGTAATTTTTCAAGACTTTTGGTTAGGAAAGTAGCGCAAAGAATATTTTGGTCTTTTGAGATTTTTTGTTCTTTTTTTAAGTTGTTTTAGTTTTAAATAAAGCTTAAAATGTCGTTATTCCAGAGTTTTAAGACTTATAATAAGATTTTTGGTCTTATACTAAGATTTTAATTTAAGAATGCACAAAATCTTGAAAGAATATTTAATTTTTTTATCAGTGAATGATATTTTTTTCCCTGTTTGAGGCTTTTAAACCACAATACTGTCTTGTAGTAAGTCTTTTTCGATTTAAGAATGACTTAATTTTGATATACTGATCCTAACACTCAAAAGGGAAGTAGTTAAAAGATCACTTTATGTTTAATTTAATTATATATCAATGCATTGCAATAAATTTCCAGAGAATCCCCTCAGGCATATGACTCTCCACCTTCGTGTGACCTTTTCCCGCTACTTCAATTACACTCCCCAAAAGCGGAGCTCGAGAAAACGTGAATTACGCCATCGATGGATGAGGTGAGAGACCTTCGCCAGACTCGGACGAAAGTCGGACCACAATAAACCAAATTAACGACAGGCCACAGCTGATCAAAACAATTCCGGAGCCACGAAAATGATTTATTTAGCGCACTGTCATTGAGTGTTAGCTGCTGCTGCGGCTGCTGCTTTCGAGCGTGAAGTGTTGACTTTCATCTCTTTGTTGCCCCCCAAAACCTGAGACCCCCAGCTCCAGCTCCAGCTCCAGCTCCAACTCCAGCTCCAAAACTCCAATTGCAGAGATCGTGCCCCAACGCAGGGAGACACGCAACGCGCTGGCCAAGTCCTTCACTTTGGAGCGTGAAGGTTTCCGAAGAGCCAAAGCCACGACGCCCTTCCTCCACTCGGAAAAAATAACAAACACAAGCTTTTTAAAGAAAATAAATAAAAAGGTGTCAGTAATGCAGTTTCCTAATTTAAAATGAGGTTGTTATTTTTATAAAAATAGAAAAGGATAATTTTTAAAGATTTTAAAATAATGAATAGTGATAAGACAAGTTCTTAGCTACATTTTCCGACACTTCTAAACCATTTTTTAACACTTTATTTCATTTAATTAATAATTCAATTGATTTCACATAAAATCTCAATAAAATTCATAACAATTTCCAGTAAAATATTTACTCTGTAAGAGGTCCAAAGTCATTGCCGGTTTTGGAACTGCCATGTGATGGCAACTTCGCGAAAGTGTATGGTGTCGAGATGTAAATAAACCTCATTTACTTCAATTTACGGCCAGAGTCGGAGTCGGATTCAGTTTCATTTTCATTTTCCGCCGATTGCGGTCGTCTTCCCTTTCATTGTGTGGCTTTAATCGCACCTTCTTCTACCCCAGCAGCACAGGTGCACAGGTGTGACATAATGGGCACAGCAGCAGCGAGCAGCAGCTGGAGCGCCTCCATGGAGCCGAGGACTGGACTTCTTTCACTTTCTGCCAGAATGAGGCAAAGATTTCTGGTTTCCGAGCTTCTTTCGAGGTCACAGTTGGGTTTCGTAATCGCCAGCAGGCAGGCAAATCCCTCTGTGACTCAGGAGCCCCTCTTCAGCTTTGGTTTTGACTTTAACACGAACGTGAAATGCAACGAAAATTCGAATTTTATGGGCAGTTTAACCATTTGAGAGATTGTGAAATTAAGGAGGTTAACATGCATGTAAGACAGAGTAGGAATGTAAGGCAGAGTTAAAGGAAAATACAGCAGAAGAAATAGAAGCAGAAAAGCAGCAGAGGAAAAAGCAGCAGAAAATAAGCAGAGGAAAAAGTAGCAGAATGCAACAGAAGAAAAAGCAGGAGAAAAGCAGCAGAAGAAAAAGCAGCAGAAAAGCAGCAGAGGAAAAAGTAGCAGAAAAGCAGCAGAATACAGCAGAGATCAGCAGGCGACAAAGGAAGACCACAAGCGAGAAGCAGGAGATAGCAGCAAAGCAGCAGAAGAAGAGAGCGACAAGAAGGAACCGCAGCATTTGGAGGAGTCGGAGAGTGACTTGCAGCAGAGATAGAAGCCGTGAGAGTAAAACAAATAAAAGCCGTAACTCAGAAAACCTAAGAAAACTAAACTTGTTAACTTTAGTGTTAATTTAATATCTAAACTTTATAATAATAACAATAAATAACCTTAGTTGAGTAAATCTCATCTTACATACATATGTGTATGTTGCTCAACAAACGCTTTTTTAGCAACATTTTCCAGGGATTTACCTGGTTCATTTTAAAAAGAGTTTTTAGTATAAAGAAATAAATAATAATATAAATAAATAAGTTCAAAGAAATTAAAATTTTTCAAAAATATCACAAAAACGTTTAAAAATCCTTGAACAAATATACGACCATTTTTATTTAATTTAATTGTCTCGTCTACTGGTTATATTGGTCGCATATTAAACATAATATTGAATTAAAAGATCTATAGTTTATTGATAAATAGATATTTTCTGCAATGTCAACCCGTTAGAATATTCCCTCAGCATAACTTACAACCTATACTTTCTTGTATTTCTACCTTTTAGCAATTTGTAACTCAGCTCCCTATTCTTAGCTGATCAAAAATTAACTAGGCCTTCTTGCGCGTTCCCTCACTCATCTGCAAATGCAAATTTGGATTTAATTCGGCTCCTTGGGAAACCCTAATTATATACGCCCCCTGCTCTACTGCTCTAGTTCGGAGTCCCTCCAGTTTTTCCCTTTTTCTTAGTTTTTCCCAGCCACATTTCGTAATAGCTTCGTGGCCATGTGACGCGGCTGATGATACCAAGACTGAGACTGAGTCGGAGACTTGGCCGCACACAATTGAAAATGGGGAAAAGCGAAGACTGCGACTGCAACTGCAACTGCGACTGCGGATTGGGCAACGGGAAATGCGAAATGCGAAAAGCCGTTTCGTCATGCCAAGGAACCGTCCCTAAAGGCCAACATTGGCCAACATCTACATATATTCGTGGATTATTTTTGGCAAACCATGATCGTCCTGTCCAAACAACATCTTTTTCGGCGAAAAGTCACTTCCTGGTCCCAGGCCGCCAATCGAAGGAAAGTGCCAAAGGAAAATCCCAAATACCAAAATCGTTAGCGACATTTTATTTGTATTTTCTTTTTTTCAGTTTTCCATTTGGAAATTTTGTTTTATTGTGAGAAGCGCCACGGCAGTAGTAGCAGCAGCAAAAAGACAAAAAATACAAAAAAAAAACAAAAAGACAAAAACAAGTTGGCAACGAAGCTTGGCCATAATGATGTTTAGCCGCCGAATGGGCCCGAAGAGCCCCGCAGCCGGGTATAAAGAGTGGCTCTGCTGGCCACGGAGATGCATTCAGTCGCTGGTTCCCCACTCGAAAGCAACCAAATTCACTTACTCCTTTATACTCTACTCGACTTTTCCCCCCAAAACTCAACACACACACACACACCCAAATCGTCGCTATGAACTCCTTCTCAGTGGTAAGTAGGATCAGGATCCTCAAATCAACAGATCAAGCAGAACGGATAATCATGGATATCAGAGGAAGAGCCTTAAAAGATTTAAAGAGTTGCTATAAATTCTTAAAGAATAACAAATCTTCAAGATATAATAATTTGTTTAAAAGTCTAAAGTGTCTTCAAAGTGATCACTGATCAGTAAGCTAGGGCTTCTAGAAACTTTGTTATCATTTTGTTTATAAATTAAAGATCACTAAAAAGGTCATATAACAGGAAAATTAGAAAAGAAGATATTTACGAGACATTATTAAGAAGAAAATTGGGAGTAAAAATCCTTTAGAAACGAGTTTTTGTTTTCTTAAAAACAGATTCTTCAAAAGTTTCTAAAAAAAGACTTCAAGTCTTGCTAAGATCTGTATACCAAAACAATGAAAAAACTGAACTTAAAAGAGAAGATGAAATTAAGAAAGTAACAAACTAAAAAAGATATAAAATCTATTTATATATTTTAGTAAGACTTAAACCTCCAAATAATTTAAAAATAAACGTTTTAAAAATTAAATTATGAACAAAGTGTCCAGATTTTTTAGCAGTTTCCAGTAAAGTTAATGTAAAATTCATTTCAGAGGAATTAAAGCTTTAAAAAATGTTTTCTTTAAAGAATAGTGTTAATTATACATTAATTAATATGTCTAACCTTTAGTGTTAATTATACATTAATTAATATTTATTAAATTCCTAATTTGTATAATCTTCTCCCCTTTCCAGTTCTTAGTGTTCGCTCTGGCCGCCCTGGCTGCAGCGGAGCCGCCATCCGGCTATAACTATCCCCGCGGAGGGGGTGGTGGTGGCGGCGGATTCGGAGGCGGCTTTGGAGGTGGCTCCTCGTTCGGAGGTGGTTCCTCCTTCGGCGGCGGCGGTGGAGGCGGCTACCAGGCGGTGAGTGGTGGCTTCCAGACCTCCGAGGGCCAGAACGTGGATCCCCAGCTGCTCGAGCAGGTGCGTCAGATCCTGCTGAACGAGGAGAGCAAGCAGGGAGGCGGCGGCGGCGGCGGTGGTGGTGGCGGCGGCGGTGGCTACCCCAGTGGTCCCTCTACGAGCTACGGACCTCCGTCCACTAGCTACGGAGCTCCCGGCATCGGAGGCGGCGGCGGCCGTGTCGTGGGCATTGATCTGGAGGGCGTGCGTCAGGCCATCCAGGTGGCCCAGTTCGCCCAGCAGAGCTCGCAGCAGGGAGGCGGCGGCGGCGGATACCCCAGCGCCCCGTCCGGCTCCTATGGAGCACCGTCGAGGCCCAGCGGCAGCTACGGAGCGCCCTTCTAAGATCCCCGCCAAACTCGAAAAGGTCTCATCACTTCACTGCCAAAAATGAACTGCCGACGGAATGGACGAAGACATGCAACCCGACCAAGAAGACACTCTAAAGATTTGGGTATCCTGGGAGCGATCGCCCGGAGATCGTTCCTCTTTTTCCCCTGAAAAAAAACGAAAAACAAAATCTTCCCGTCCCAAAAACACTCAGCGACTGTTACTCTCAGTTCCCCCGAAAGATCCCGATTCTTCCCCCAAGTTTCCAACTCAAAAAAAACTCCAAACTTAATCTCGAATCTCGGCTCGCAGGACCCTCAATGCGAGGACATTCGGGGCTTTGTCTTGGACTTTTTCTCACGTTTTGTAACACCTTTGTACATAGTTCTTTCACACTTCACAAAAAACAAAAAGAAGCGAACACAAAAACTGAAAACAAAACACCAAGATGGAAAAAAAAACACACAACCGAACACCCCAGACAGTGTTATAACGCATTATTAGCTCGTAAGTGTTTTTATTTTATATGAAACAAACAAAGAAACAACAAAAAAAGTATGAAAACAATAAAAAAAATAGTAAATTTTGTCACCGTTAAATGATGATCATGTCTTCTTATTCGAGTTTCTAGCTTTAATTTTGGAAATATTTATGTAATGATATGCAGTTGGAAATCTACTGACCCCATTTTCAATGACTCCCAGCACTTGGATGATCTCTTAACGACAACAACAATCCAATCTGAGTAAAAAAACATTACCATTACCACTCACCTAGACCAATTTTTAATTAAACGAGTTTAAAGCTTTCCATAAATCGAATTGTCACTGGCCTTATGTGAGTTTTGTTTTTTTTTTCGATACTTTAAATACCAAGCCAAGCATCTTCAGAAAATCCTTTCACTTTTTGGCTCGATTATGGTTTGAGGTGGCTGTAACCCCTGCTGCTACACTCTGCAAAATACCTTATGAATTTTATTAATTTTCTTCTATTTAAATAGCTGAAATTAGAGAAGTAAAAAAAGTTCCCGAATTTTTTAATTTGCAAAAATATTTGATGGTGATATTCGTGAATTTCTTTAATTTCCTTCTATTAAAATAGCTGCAATTATATTTATAATATAATTAAAGAAATTAAAGGAAGAAAGAATTAAATTAATGAGATTTATGGAATTTTTAAATATACAAAAATATTTGATGTTGATTGATTTAATCCAAAAAAATATTAAATATATGTCTCTTTTTCTTAAATTATTTTATTCCATATTATAAATAGGTTTAAGTTCAGGTTTATTAACAAAATCTCAAAACTATTCCAAATTAAAAAAAAAAAAATAAGTACAATAAAAACCCCTCCCTAATTGTTAACAGTGCACGCGGCATACTTTCATCATCAATGGCTGTCGTGCAAGTGCTCGAAATGGAAGTTTGAGATGAAGATGAAGATGGGGATGCTGGATGGTGGATGCTGGATGGTGGATAGTGACTGCGGCAGGCAGATGGGGCCGCAGGGGCGCCTCATTACGCCAAGATTGCGACAGATGCAGTCGAGGCTCTGGGCCAAAAATGCAGATGGTTGCGGGGAGGATGATGCCGGTCGCCGATGGACATCAACTATTACCAGCCACTGTGTGAAGTTGGAGTTGAAGTGGAAGTTGGACTCG
Organism: Drosophila watanabei; assembly: GCA_008042575.1. Lineage (NCBI taxonomy): Eukaryota > Metazoa > Arthropoda > Insecta > Diptera > Drosophilidae > Drosophila > Drosophila watanabei. Next base: position 36,357 of record VNJS01015007.1, read on the forward strand.
GAGTCGGAGTTGAAGCTGCAGCCACTTAACCAACATTCGGCATCATTAACATTGCCCAATTGAGTGCGTGCTGCATGTCCACATATGGCAGTGCATCCAAAATGATGCACCGCAACGAGACTCTTGGCATCCATCGATTACGGCATCGCCGCCACCACAATTTTTGCAAATGCTAAAAAATAAAAATAAAAATATCTTATCTTATTCAATTACTCATGGGGAGCCGGGGACTATCTAGGCATGCTGTAATAATAAATTATTACTTTATATTTACTTTATACTTGTATTTAAACGATAGGAAGCAATCTTGGGTGGAACTTTGTAGGTTTCAAAGGTTAAAGCTAATTTAAATTTAGATTAAATTGCTTAGAGAATTGTAAGTTTTATTTAAAGGTTTGTAGAATATCACATTTGATTTAAAATAAGAAATAAATTCAGGCTTAGCAGCAGTCTAGAAAAGAAACTTGATCTTATAAGAAACTTAAGCTATCGTAAACATCGATTTATCGATCCCAAATATCTAAGTATTTTGTGTGATCTGGAAAGAAACTTAAGCTATCATAAACATCGATGTATTGGCTCTAATAATCGATTTATCGATCCTAAAATTGTAAGTATTTTCGGTAGACATCGAGCATAAACAAGCACATGCATACAAAAATTTTAAGTCATCTTAAACATCGATATAATAAACATAGAAATCAAATAAATGATCATAAATATAGATGTATCGCTTTCAAAAATTGGTTTATCGTTTCCTAAAAACTAGGTATTACAAAAACTCCTAAAAACTATGTACAATTATCATCATTTGATCACATTCTTCCCAATTTACCAGTTTTAAATTATATCTTTACCTTTACCTTTACAAAAATAGTATACAAAATATTACTAACTCTGATGAAATCTCAAAAAGAACAGCAAAGCTAGTGCTTGTTTTCTCACAAACTCAACCTCTTCTACCTCCCTGCAATATATGGAAATCTTTGGCCTATAAAAATTATATGAATATTTAGAAATGTAAACCCCTGATAAGTATCCTCCCCCACCAACATCTGTGAAATAACTTCATCTTGGTTATGACATAAAATTCGCGGCAGTTATCTTTTTTATTTTCGGAAACACATATCTCACGCTTATTAGACGCTCTGTGATATGGCGGAGATCTATAAAATACTTGCGATTATAAGTTCTAGCAGAGTGGCCTCGTCTGAGGTTGAAATCCCGAAGAGAAAACCTCACGTGAAATTCTCTCTTTCTGTTACGATGACTGGCAATCAGACGACAATGACTGGCGGGTTCTCATCCAGAGGAAGGGGAACGGGACCCTAGTGGGTGGTATCAGTGTCAACACAGCTCCGGCAGCCGTAAGATGACAGTGAAAACAATGAATGAGATGGCATGAGATGGACGTCCGCCCACCGATAATCTGCCCCGGAGAGCAGCGAGATATCCGGACGGGATCGTGGGGTCTTACGATCCTAGCTGATAATACCCATCGTCTAGATAAGGTCCAGGCGGCGTGAGAGAGCCGTCGATAGATAATATTTAGAGCAGTTAATTACGGAGATAAGAGATCTTCTATATAAGGGAAAACCCGTCGCCGAGATGCTCTCAATCGTGATTTCTCCGTCGCGCCGGAGTTGGAAAGTGCCGGAAAGTGAAGTGTAGACCCTGATCCCCGAGAGGATTCTGATTAATCCCTTGCAAAATGTCTTCCCTAACGAACGCCTCGCTTCTGGCCACCGCGGCCACCGTTGTGGTTCCGGACTCTCAGTTTGTGTTCAACTCCACGGATTACGCGGTCTTCGCCCTCATGCTGGGCATCTCGGCGTCAATTGGCGTCTATTTCGGATTCTTTGCCAAGGGTGCGGACACCACCGAGGAGTATCTGATGGGTGGCAAGCGGATGAAGACGATTCCCATAGCCATTTCCCTGGTGGCCAGCCAGCTGTCCGCCATTTCAATCATGACGATTCCGGCGGAGATGTACGCCTACGGAATTAATTGGTTCTTCAATGTGGTTTGCATGGTCGTCGTGGTGCCGGTGCTCAATTATGTGGTCATTCCGGTTTTCTACAACAACAACATAACGAATTGTTACGAGGTGATATAACTATAGTTTGGATTTCTTAAAGAAAGCTATATCCTGTGTATTTGCAGTACTTGGAGATGCGCTTTTGCCGGGAAGTGCGAGTCCTGCAGACATTCATCTTCATAATGACAATGTTCTTCATGCTGCCCATCTTTATCTTTCTGCCTTCATTGGCCTTTGCCCAAGGTGAGATATTACTGTTAATTTTTTAGGTTTTTATTATGTCACTAAAATGGATTTTATTCTCCTTTAGTGACGGGATTCAATGTGCACATCATCAACACTGTGGTGTGCGGCATCTGCGTCTTCTACACCATGTTTGTGAGTAGAAAATATATATTAATTACAAGCAAGGACTCTCAGTAATGAAATCAAGTTTAGTGTTTCGACATTAGATTAGCAATGTCTTAACTAAAGACACTTTAATATTAACGATCTTTGCTCATAACTTTGTAAGAGCGCAGAATAATCCCATAGCAAAACGAATGTATGTCTTCCTGCTTAACGGTCTTTGCTATAACCTTATTTTCATAAAAAAGATTATAGATAGATAAACTTTTATAGTAATATTAGCTAAAAATTATATAGAACCCTCTTTAACTTGGTTTTTCCAATATTTCTAGGGCGGCATCAAGGCTGTGGTGTGGACGGATGTCATTCAAGCGGCGATTATGGTGGTCTCTGTGGTTTTGGTGGGCGTGATGGGCGCCAATCGTGTGGGTGGCCTGTCCGAGGTCCTGCGCATTGCCGGCGAGGGAGGACGCCTGGACATCAAGTGGGTTACCTGTTACTCTTCATCCTCATCCCGTGGCTCATCCTCTCTCCTCCTTCTAGCTTCAACTTTGATCCCACCACACGCTCCACGATCTGGAATGTATTCACCTCGGCCACGTTGATGTGGGCAGGTTATGTGGGTCTCAACCAGAGCTGCGTGCAGAGAATCGTGTCCCTGCCCTCGTTGGGTCATGCCAGAAGGTAACACATTGATCAATAATCTTAATCCTAAGTTAATCCCGTCTCCCCGTCAGATCCCTTGTGCTCTTTGGCCTTGGCTTCATCCTCATCATGTTCTTCAACTGCTTCACCGGCATTGTGATGTACGCCCGCTTCCATGACTGCGATCCTATTGAGTCCGGACACGTGTCCAAGGTGGACAAGATGGTGCCCTACTTTGTCCAGGACACCGTGGGGCATCTGAAGGGCATGCCGGGCGTGTTCATCTCCTGCGTGTTCAGTGCCGCTCTGAGCACCCTCTCGGCCAGCATTAACTCCCTGGGCGGCGTTGTCTACTTCGACTACATTAAGCCCCACATCCGGCACACGGAGCACAAGGCCAACGTGATCATGAAGCTGTTTGTCCTCTTTGCGGGCATCTACTGCATCTTTGGCGGCATGGTGGTTGAGAAGTTCAACTCGATCCTCCAGATTCTATACTCGATCGGCGGCGTCAGCTTTGGCTCCACCTGTGCGGTCTTCCTGCTGGGAATGCTGGTCCCGAAGTCACATGGCAAGGTGAGTCATTGCAGAACTCCTCCCGGCTTGTATCTAATCTTGTATTTAATCCTGTTTAGGCTGCCTTGAGCGGAGTGTTTGCCAGCATAGCCGTCATGGCCTCCATTGTGATCTGCAGCTGGGGACGCAACCATTACGATACTCTGCCCAAGACCACCGAGGGCTGTCCAGCTTTTAATGTGAATGAAACCCTGTCCAGCACAGCTGCTTCCCTGCTGCTCAGCTCCACGACGGAGGCCCCCGCCAAGGATGAGGGTTTCAGCATTTTGGATCTTAGCTTCAACTGGTACGTTGTGGTGGGCTTCATCCTCACCTGGCTGGTCGCCATTCCCCTGAGCTATATCCTGAAGCCGAGGTCGGACTACAAGCTGGATCCCAAGCTGCTATCGCCGGTGGTGCAGCCCTTCGTCAACTACGAGCTGGCCCAAGGCGAGGAGCCCCTCGAGCTGAAGCTGGAGAAGCCCGAGAAGGTCTGAGGACAAGGACAAGGATGTGATGTGATGTGACATAGGATGTGCTTCATAAGCATTAATCGGAGTGTTGAAGATATTATAAGATAGGAGCCTCTGAAGGATAATATTTTAGAATATTAAAAGGTTCTTTGTGATTCTTTATGATGTGTAGTTTAATAACAATAAAAAGATATAAAGTTTATTGAAACTAAAATGAGTTTTTTTTTATAAAAGGGTTAATAATATTATGTTACTCTTTAAAGAGCAGAAAAATATCCATGTTAAACGATTTAAAACCAATTCAAAAGACTTCAAAACCTCTATTATATCATCAAATTCTAGATAGAAAACAGTTTAAATTTTCAATTTAAATCTTAATGTATATTGATTGTAAGGAAGCCTTACTGTATTTAACTGAGCAGTTGAATCCAGCGAATACCAGACCGATGACCAGACAGATTCAGGCTGTCTGAGGAGAGAAACCCACCACGAAACTTGTTATCTTAATCAACTATAAAGTCTATACAACAATAGGCACTATCTTCTCCAGGACAGTATCTAAAAATAGTCGAAAAGTACACCTCTCTCTTAAGAGCATTGTGCCAAATGTGATCTTGCAAGATCCCAAAGAGATCGTAAATCGCGCAGCTCGCTAAAAAGTGCTTATCGCAGACATTGGCCAAATATTTAAGCCGTAATCGGTGGGCCAATGGTGCTAAGCTCCCCACACACTCCGTCAAAGGGTCGTATAAAACCGAGGGGTAGGCAACCCCTGTATTTGCCTATGTCAAAAAATCTGAAATTATGCAAATACAAACAATGAAAATGGAAAGTTCCAAACGGAGCGCGCGAAGAGTAAATAGATCTTTTCACAGGAAAACACACCATGTGATAATTGCTTCTGGTCATGATTACACAATTCTTCTGCATGACTTTCTTCTGTCGAAGAAGTGTGATGGGATTCTACAAATTCTACAAAGTTGTCTAGGAAGTCAGCGTGAATAATTAAAAAACTGGACGAGAGAGGCACACGGCTCACATAAATTAGGTTAATACCAAAAGCCATCTTGGATAAAGGAGATTTAGTTCTGGACTTAATGAAATCTTCTCTAATCACATTTTATGTTTCTAAATTTAGAGAGATTAAGCTTATTACAAATATAATGGGAAGGCAAATTGTATAGTAAGCACGATGAGTATTTAATTACAGATAAGCAACAAATAAGATCACTGATTTGCTTAGTTAATCAGCACTTTCCTTACATTATCTTAGTTTACTTTTATAAGTACTATAAATAAAGATTGTAAAATTGTACAAATTAAAGATGATTTATTATTTAAACAAGAATATAGAACTACAAAGTATACACTTTTATTAAACTAAAAATTAAAAGGCAAACAGATTTTAGCACCTGCAAAAAAAGGTTTTAAATAAGATAACGAACATATTGTAATTAATATATATATATATCGAATTTTAAATATTGAAAAATACCAATTGTAAACTGAAATAATTTATTTCTTCCTTTTTTTCATTATATGGCTCCCATATATCACATTTGTTACCTTTTATATCGGCTTATAATCGACAAAGTTTCGATACATCAATATTTTCTCATGTTGCAAATTTTAAAGCCTACTTTTAGGCACCTATAAAAACCATTTAAAATCTATAAAAAAATCTAATTATATTTTCCAGTCTTTTTCCTCTTTAAGATTACTCACATATTCAGTTTTCTCTTCATTTATCCACAAACACAAAAGACGTAGTTAGAATGAATCTGTAATAACATACCTCCGATCCGATTCTCCAGTTCAAGTTTCAGCTAACATCCATATATCTTAGTCCCCGGACAAGATGGAAAAACCAGAGGCCAGGCAAACACAAATAGAACAATATAAGAGCCGCCTGCTGGCTCTTGATAAAGAAGCGCTAATCCCCGCCTGATTTACGGCGGGGGGCAGAGCAGCATCCAGTTCAGATAAGGAGGCGCCTACATACAGCAGGCGATATTTAAGTGCAAATCCAAGACGGGGTGCCTCAAGTTTGCTACTGGCATCCGTGCCATGTGAACCACCAGTTGAAGGAGTCGCAACAATTCTACATTTATCTAAGAGAGGATCTCCAGTCAGGATGTCCACGGCCTCCGCAATGGCTACCGCTTCGCAGGACCTCAGATTCGGCATTACGGACTACATCGTCTTCGTCATCATGCTGTGTGCCTCGGCGGGCATTGGCGTGTACTTTGGATTCTTCTCCAAGACCAAGAACACCACGGAGGAGTATCTGCGCGGCGGAAAGAAGATGCAGACTCTGCCCATTGCCATATCTCTGGTGGCCAGGTGAGAGAGTGTATAGCGGTCTTTGGCGGTCCCAGCCGGATTCCTCTCGATTCCGTCACGATCTACACTATCTTTATGGCTGTCCATATAAAAACGGGTTGCGTCAATTGTACTTCGAAGACGTGCTTCCAAGAACGACAATGGATTTGCCACAAATCTTATTCTAAAGATTATATAATAACGAGGAACTCCTGGAACCATTTTGGATATTGATTTTAAATAGTAGTTCATTTTAATTGATTTTAATTTATGTTTTTAATTGTTTTAGTCAACTGTCTGGCATTGCCATTATGTCCATTCCCGCGGAGAGCTACACCTATGGCTTCAACTACATATTCGTGGTCCTGGCCATGCTGGCAGTGGTTCCCATCCTGATCTACATCATTGTGCCGGTCTTTTACGAGAACAATGTCTCCAACTGTTATGAGGTGTGTTTGCCTCTAGTTATATATCTTAATTACGATAAAGATTTGTTTAAATGCTATATTATTTGCTTTTATTTACAGTATCTGGAGATGAGATTCAACAAGCGCACCCGGCAGCTGGTGACCGCCACTTTTGTGATGAACTCTTTCCTGATGCTGCCAGTGTACATGTTCATTCCCTCTCTGGCCTTTGCCCAGGGTAAGTGGAGATCCTTTCACTCCAACAAGTTTATAGAATCTTCTCCCTCACAGTCACTGGTCTTAATATCCACCTGATCAATGTCATGGTCTCCTCCATTTGCATCTTCTACACCATGCTGGGTGGCATCAAGGCGGTGGTTTGGACAGATGTCGTCCAGGGTGGCATTATGCTGCTCTCTGTGGTTGCCGTGGGAGTTCTGGGCACCATTCGTTCCGGTGGCGTTTCCACTGTTATTGATAATGCCTCTGAAGGAGGACGCTTAGCCTTTGAGTGGGTTTCGATGACAACACTCTTGGGAATTATGTTAAAAATCCTTTTTCTTTAGCTTCCGCTTGGATCCTCGCATCCGCATGACTTTCTGGAGTGCCACCATGGGCGGGATCTTCATGTGGACGGGACATATTGGCTTGAACCAAAGCTGCGTTCAGCGGATTGTTTCTCTGCCTTCGTACTCTCATGCCAAAAAGTGAGTAATTGTGTTTGAGAAACAATAATTCTAGAATTTTTAAGAAGTTTTATAACTTGGATTTTAAATCCCTTAAAAGACTGCTTAAATAAGCTACACAATTCGGTATTACAAATTTTGTTTTGCCTACTTTTAGACACTTTTTCAAAAGATTTCAAATTTTATTTTGCCTACTTTCAGACACTTTTTCAAAAGATTTCAAATTGTAAGATTATTTAATTACATTCCCTAAACATTTTAAGATAAAATTTAATCAGGATCTTAGTTTCAAATTGTATTTATATCATTTTACTTCCTGATAGCTTTATCCTTATTTGCACTTCTTTTACAGATCCCTGATCATTGCTGGCCTGGGTTTCCTGATCATCAGTTTCTTCAACACTATTTCGGGAATTATTATGTTTGCCCGCTACTACGGCTGCGATCCCATGTTGGCTGGCGTAAGTTCATACATTATATTATTTGGAAATTATTTCATAATTATTTTATAATTACAGCTGGTCAGCAAGCCGGACAAGATGATGCCCTTCTTTGTGCAGGACATCATGGGCCATCTGGCCGGAATGCCGGGTGTGTTCATCTCCTGTGTGTTCAGTGCCGCTCTGAGCTCCCTTTCGGCCACCCTGAACTCCCTGGCCGGCGTGGTGTACTTCGACTACATAAAGCCCCGGATCAGGCACACTGAGGCGAGGGCCAACTGGGCCATGAAGCTGATCGTGGTGGTTATGGGTGGCTACTGCATCCTGGGCGGATTTATGGTGCAGAACTTCAACTCCATCCTGCAGACCGTGGTCACCATCACGGGCATCAATACGGGCGCCGTGGTGGGTGTCTTCCTCCTGGGCATGTTCGTGCCCCGCTGCAATGCCAAGACAGCGGTGTCCAGCATCATTTTCAGTGTGGTGGCCATGGTCTGGGTGATCGCCAACGGCCAGATGAACTTCAAGTCGGGCCTGATCAAGTACGAAGTGTTGCCCAATACGCTGGATCAGTGCGAGGCCCGGGGTCTGCACATGATATCCGATGCAATGTGAGTGGAGGAACCTAGTTTTACATCAAGATTCTAAGGATACCTTCTCCCCTTATTTCAGAAACAAGACGGACTTCACACCCGTCACAGTGAGGCCTCCTTCCGGGGCACCCGTCACCACCGCCTTCGACAGCAATCGCGACTTCTCCCTCTACGACATCTCGTTCTATTGGTACAAGGTACTCGGCACCTGTCTGATATTCCTGTGGGCTGTGCCCATGAGCTACGTCTGGCGACCGGATAAAAACGAGAAACAAAATCCCAAACTCTATTCTCCATTTGTGCGAAAGTTCCTTACCCTTCCGCCGGCGGAACAGGAAATGGAGGAGGCGCCTCTGCGAGGAGACAGAGTCAGAGATGTACCCAACCTACGGATAGATCCGAGCGATAAAGAAAAGGAAGCTGGTCTCGAGCACTGATTCTACTTAAGTATTCTAGTTAATTTTATACTTAGGCTGATAAATGAACAAGATGATAAATCTGAAATACAGAAACAATTAAGCGAAATGAGATAAGAAATTATATTTTTAATGTGCTGAAAAGGGAATCAGGAGAGAAATGATATTGGTAAAGCTTATTTTGGTTGATAACATAACTTCAGAGGGAAAAAAAACGGTATTTAGACTGATAAATAGTCAATTTTTTAAAGATCAAGGTGGGGTATCACAACCACTAAATAAAACAAATATTTATTTAAGTTGTCCAAAATGTTGCGCAGTCTTCAGGTAAAATTTTTGTTTAAAACTCCACGTCGGTTAGTGCAGACTTGTAAAACTATATATCGGAGAACCTATATCAAAATTAAATATTTAAATATGCTAAAATCCTTCTAAAAGTTCCATAAATTAACAAAAATTTAGCTTTTAATATTATAATAAAAATGGCATAAAGTTTGCAGTATCGAAACTTTAATTATGACAAAAAATCGCATTTAACGTTCAAATATTAAAATTATCCGAAGAATGTGTAATTTTGGATTGCTTTTAAAATATTTGTAATATTTTTTATTTATCCAAAAATGTTGTATAAAGCTGTACTTTTTGTTTAGATAAGTTGGATAAGTATAAAGATAAGGTATTAATCAGAAAATAACAATACTCTTTAAAAACCATTCAAAAATTATTTGAAACTGATGTACAGTATAACATATTTCCAAAATTCTTGCGATTCTTTTAACACCTGGCCTTTATTTTCTCTCTTAAAATATTCCATTCGAGCTATTACTTATTTTTTAAATGCAACTGTTTATGATAATCTCTGATAAATTTAAGGAAACATTAATTTATAAGATAAATTCTTCAATTAGGCCCAAGAATATACCATTAATATGTAAGATCATCAGTTAAACTTCTAAAAACTTTTAAAACAAAATAAAACTCATATGGCATCCCAATTCCTATTCCTATTTCATCACAAGCTCCAAAGATTTTAGCAGAAACTTTCCATAAGAACCGCCTTGGAGGGCATCTGAAGGACGGACTTCAATTTGCATCATAATTAGACTCGCAGATGCGTGCGACAACCTCTCCTTTGCTGGAGAATCAAGTTCAAGTACCCACTCATCGTCATCATCATCATGATCAGCATCCGTTATCAACGTCGGAGAAAGAGACACCCCGGGGTCCAAAGGGTTCAACTTCTATTAATCACAAAAAGAGTCGCCATCGATGGTTATTGTTCCGTCTTTCAGACACCAAAAGAACAGATCCGTTCGATCGGAATTGACAAATGAATTGGCATTTTACACAGAGGAGGATGAGGGCATCACCATCATCACCGGACTCCGCTGCCGATTCCGGACAAGACCAGTTCTGTGTAAGGCGGATTAGGTGCGCTCCTGATTTACGATGTGGCTGCTCCGATTATGAGACGCACCTAGGCAGATATCGTGACGAGATAAGGGTGGCGGCAGGCAACTGGAGACCGCTACTTAAGAAGGGTGTCCGAAGCCGAACTCCACAAGTGTGCTGGCAGCATCCACCAGAGGCAAAGCTCTTTGAGGCTTCTGCAACAGGATAAAGGCTACAGGCTAAAGGATACTCTACGAATATGGCAAGCACTGCCAGCGTTTTGGCCAGCACAGTGGCGGCCACTTCAAGCGCCGCCTTGGAGGATCTCCGATTCAGCATTACGGACTACATCGTCTTCTCCCTGATGCTGGGCGCCTCGGCAGGCATCGGCGTCTACTTCGGGTTCTTTTCGAAAGCCAAAAACACCACCGAGGAGTATCTGCAGGGCGGCAAGCGGATGCCCACCTTTCCGGTGGCCATTTCCCTGGTCTCCAGGTGAGTGTCGCGCCCGCTTTTTCAATAAATTTCCATGTCGTCACACGCAGGCACAGGGGCTGTTGTAAAGATAAAGCCACCGATATCGGGACGCCGCTACTCATCTCCCGTCCATCTATTATGTTATGTCTATCCATCTATCTTATCTGAGCTGCGCATGCCAGGTTGGTATATGGCAGCCATAAAGCTGCCCGTGGGCTTAGATGAGTTGCAATAATCCCTCAAGAAACCTTGTGAAATTAATCAGAATCATGTTCGAGCCCCTCTTTTTGTGTCCGGAAAACGTGGCGACTTCTGTTTTCAAGTTTTTGAAGAGCTCTTGATCCCTTTACAGCCAGCTTTCCGGCGTGGCCATGATGTCTGTGCCGGCGGAAACCTACTCGTTCGGCTTCAACATGATATTCGTGGTATGGGCCATGGTTCTGGCAGTTCCGGTACTCATCTACGTAATAGTGCCCGTGTTCTACGAAAACAATGTATCCAACTGCTACGAGGTGAGTGTGATGATCCGTAACTTTATAGTCCAAAAATAGTTACGTTTCTGAAATTATATTACAAAGATTAAAGCTTATTGCGATCTAAAAATAATTTGAATTATCCAACTCAGTACCTGGAGATGAGATTCAACAAGCGCACCCGTCAACTGGTCACCATTACGTTCATCTTGAACCAATTCCTGATGCTGCCCGTCTACATGTTCGTCCCGGCTCTGGCCTTCTCCCAAGGTACAATGGAAATTGATTTTAATGGCCAGAGAGAGAGAGAGAGGCATGCAATTAAAATTCATTTTCATTTACAGTCACCGGCTACAACATTCATCTGATCAACACGGTGGTCTCCTCCATTTGCGTCTTCTACACTATGCTGGGCGGGATTAAGGCTGTGGTTTGGACCGATGTGGTCCAGGGAGGCGTCATGCTACTCTCCGTCCTCCTGGTGGCCTTTTTGGGCACTGCAAACACAGGTGGTTTGAGCAATGTCCTGGGGAATGCTGTCGAGGGCGGTCGCTTTGATTTTAAGTGAGTTTTATGGCTAAAATTTTATTTTATTTATACTTTTACTGTTTTCTTCAGTTTTGGTCTGGATCCTCGACTACGTATCACCTTCTGGGGGGGCATATGCAGTGGCCTGCTCATGTGGACGGGTAAGATTGGACTAGACCAGAGCTGCGTGCAAAGAATTGTCTCCATGCCCTCGTATACTCATGCCAAGAAGTGAGTTTAAAAACTGTAAAGTTTCTTCAATATTAAATTGTTTTTTTAATACAGGTGTCTGTTGATGGCTGGCGTTGGCTTCCTGCTCGTCATGTCCTTCACCTGCTTCGCTGGCATCATCATGTTTGCCTATTACTACGGCTGTGATCCCATCCAGGCCGGGGTAAGCCACGTTTTCTTTTGATTATAATTTCAAGAGAGCTAAAAAGAGAGACGTAACCTATAACATTACTCATCTTACAGCATAGGTTCTCATTTAAGAAAAGCAAAGAAAGCATAAATAATATAAGCTGCCATATGAGTAACACAAGACGTCACCAGCGTTCTCTCTTTTGAATATAATTTCAAGAGAGCTTAAAAGAGAGACGTAACTTTTGGCATTACTCATCTTACAGCCTATGTTCTTATTAAAGAAATCCTATTTATCTTCCCCTCTGAACTCTCCTCTTTTCACTAGCTCCCTTTCGCTGAAGCTACGTTCTCTTTTGAATATAATTTCAAGAGAGCTAAAAAGAGAGACTCATTATTACATTACTCAACTTACATTTTAATTTCTCATTCAAGAAACCCTATTTACCTTCCCTCTTTTTAACCTCTCCTCTTTTTACAGCTTGTTAGTAAGCCGGACAAACTGATGCCGTTCTTCATCCAGGACATTATGGGCCACCTGATGGGCATGCCCGGTGTCTTCATCTCCTGTGTGTTCAGTGCCTCCCTCAGCTCCCTCTCAGCCAGTCTGAATTCCTTCGCCGGAGTCGTGTACTTTGACTACATCAAGCCGCGCATTAACCACACGGAGGCCAAGGCCAATGGCATCATGAAGATGACCATCGTGGTGATGGGCGCATATTGCATCCTGGGCGGTTTCATGGTGCAGAACTTCAACTCCATCATCCAGACGATGTGGACGATAACGGGCATCAATACGGGCGCCGTGGTGGGTGTCTTTCTCCTGGGCATGTTCGTGCCCCGCTGCAATGCCAAGGTGGCGGTGACGGGCATCGCCTTCAGTGTGCTGGGCATGTTGTGGATCATTATCAACGGCCAGTTCAACTTCAAGGCTGGCCTCATCAAGTACGAGCCCCTGCCGAACGGCCTGGACAAGTGTGATGCCCCCCAGTTTCAGGTCATCCTAAATGCTATGTAAGTAATAGATAGCTGAAAAAAAAAAACATTTCCCTTGACTGATTCCCCTTCCTTTATCTGCAGAAACAACCAGAACTCGAGCACCACTCCCATACCCTCCCTGGAAGCCCCCAAGCCAATGACCACTGCCTTTCACAGCGACCGGGAGTTCTCCATCTACGACATCTCGTTCTACTGGTACAAGGTGCTGGGTGCCCTGCTGGTCTTCGCCTGGGCCATTCCCATGAGCTACGTGTGGCCCACGGCCAAGGACGAGAAGCAAAATCCCAAGCTGTACTCGCCCTTTGTGAGGAAGCTATTGAACCAACCAGGCCCCGTTCTGGAGCTGGAAGAGTTGCCTCTGAAGGCGCCACTGCCCGACGAGGAGCTAGTCAAGGAGAAGACTAATGGCATTGCCAGAGATGCCTAACTAAACAACATATCTTCACATTTGTACATTAGCACTAGGATAGTAATCGTAGATTAGAAGCCAGAACAAGAGGGAGTCCTGCAATCAGGACCAAAGATAAACAGCTCAAGGAGCATTTCATAACTTACTAAACTAATATCTTACTTATAGAGACTAATATTATTAATATTAATAAACGAGTAATCATATTAATATGAGCTCTGGCAAAGATCCTAAATATCCAAAATACACTTGGTTTTTCTCTTGTATTTTTTAAAGATTTATTTACAAAAGAATATTCAAATGAAGATGCCTTATACAGAAGAAAAGCTACATACAAAAACGGTCTGACTGATCATTTCAGTTGCAGCAACGGCTTCCAAAACTAATTTACGCTTTTGCTGTATATTTATATATCATTATCATATATATTATTATTATTAATATTATTAGAATTTGTGTTTTGTGTTTTGCTCCGCCTTATTTTTCATTGAAAAAGTTTACAATTCTCTCTTTACTCTAGCTTGTTAGTTGTATAATTACGAATTCAGTTTAGGAAAGAGGAGAGACCTTTACCTAGCACAACAATTGCTTCCAATGAGCGCGCTCCTCTCTTAAAAATGCTTCAAATAAAAAGGATTTGAAGTACGACAAAAAAAAAATAAAGTGAAAAGAATTAAGGTAATGCATGGAGACGTGTTATCTTAATAGCCGCAGAGAACATTTGTATTGCGTCGTTACAATGGTTTAGGTTTAAAATCTTTCTGCGTTTTATATAGTTTGCTTATATTTTTGAGTGTTGCTTGTCCAAAAGGTTGCTCTTGTTGGTTTTTTCTGTTTAGAATTAGAGATATTATGCGTGTCTTAAAATTTAAAAACATCTATTTTACATACATTTCGGGGTCAATGTATCATTTGTTTGATTCCAATTTGATTAATTATACACATACATATTATATTAAGATGCATTCCACAATCTGTCTGTGTACTTGGTTCGGGGAAGTGGGGTGCGGGTGGGTGGGTTGGGTTTAGGTTAGGAAGGACACTCCTTTCTCTGCTCATCTGTCTAGTTAGTTGACGCACACAGGAGTGCAACATTGAAAGTCCAGCATCGATTGCAGCCTATGGCGTCCTCTCGCGTCAACCGAATACGGAAGACACGAAACTATCATCAAATTGAAGGTATTTTTTTCCGAGTCAATTAATATGAAAATCATAACTGTGTGTGTGTGTGGATTTTTGGGGGAACTCTTAAATGTTTGCTTTTGTAGTTGGCGACATCCAGGAACCAACTCGGCGGGCGAGCTGAAGATGCTTTTTGTACACATCCGCAACCCCTTCAAGCTGCTGGCGGTTGCCCATCTCGGTGGATCTGCCTTAGTTACAGACCTTTGGCGCTGCAATCTCGGCCACATCGGCGGAATTGTTGACGATCTTGGGCTCGCCTGAGAGAGTTTATGGTTATTTAATAAATCTTTTTCCCCTTTTCTTCTCCGTACTCACCATTAACATTGATATCGGCCTTGGCCGGCGCCTCCTTAACAGGACTCTCCGCCAGTACCACGTTCTTCTCAGCTTCCACGGGCTTGGCAACATCGTTGGTGGCGGGGGCGACGACTGGGACTGGAACTGGAACTTCAGCAGCAATGGGCGCGACGCTCTCTGCCTCCTTGGGCTCCGCAGAACTTACATCCTCCTTGGGCACCTCATTGCTATCCGTTTCCTTGGGTATGCTGGTCTCCTTGACCTCGACAACCGTGCTTTCGGGCTCCTTGGCGGCAGCCTCGGCAGCTGGCACTTCGGTAACAGTTGCTTCCTTGACCTCCGTGGCCACTTCATCGACTGTACTCGATTCCTTGGCCTCGACTGCCACTTCTGGTGCAGGCTTTGGCTCTGGGGCGGCGGCGGCGGCGGCCTCGGCTGCGGGTGTGTCGACTTGAGCTGTGTCCGAACTGCTCTTTGAGCTGCCATCCACCTCCATGGGCTCCGGGGTGGGTTCCTTGGCAGGCTCAGGTTCAGGTTCAGTTATTTTCTCCTCCGCAACTGCAACAGGTTCTGCCTTCTCCTCAGGTTTCTTGTCAACTGGAGCGGGCTCTGAAACTGCAGCCGGCGGTGTGGTCTCGGCAGTCTGCTCTTCTTCGTCTACCTCCATGGCGGCGGGAGCAGAATCTTCGGAGACTGGAGCAGCAGCCGCTGGAGCAGCAGGAGTTTCTGAGGCGGCACCGTTTTCTGAGGTCTCTTTCTTCGGTGGGTCTTCGGCCTTTGGCACCTCCTCGGCTGGCTTCTTCTCGGCGTCATCTGTGCTTTGTTTGGCTTCATCGACATGGTTCTGTTTTTCCTCTGCAACAGCCGGCAGTTCCCCCACAGCATCTGGTTGATCTGCACTTTCAGCTGGCTTGGCTTCTGTTTTCTGCGACTCTTCAGGCTTCGCCTCCGCCTCCTCGGCTTCCGGCACAGCTTCAACTTCGGTCTCGACGACTTCATCCTCCTTGGCCGGCTTCTCCGCCTTCTTCGCTTCCTTCTTCTTGGCGGGGGTCTAAAAAAGGTTGTTTATTCATTAGTTTCAAGCTTTGTTTGAAGTCATGGTTGAGCTGTTGCTGTTTACCTTTCCCTTGGCTGGTGTCTGTACCTTTTCCGGCTCTGGCTCGGCCGGCTCCTCACCGCCCACGTCCAGCTTGCGTGCCCCACGTCCCTTTGCAGCGCCGCCGCCGCTTGCCTTGGTGGCCGAAGCTGGCGATGTGCGTGCCTTCTTGCTGGGCGGCGGCGTCACCGGTGTATCGCTGGCTCGTGTCGGTGTCCCGCGAGTACTCGATCGCGTGCGCCGTCCGCCCTCGAGCTCCAAGCTACCTCCCATTGTCCGCACCAGCTCTTCACTTTCCCGCTGCGCCCGCTCAATAAACGAGCGGCGTTTGGGGGTCCGTTTCTGTAATGGCAGGAAAAACGTGTTCGATGAGTACAAGTGACAAGGCATTCAGGTGTGCAAATACAAAAAATTGGTTTGGAATATACATATCAGTTAGTGGCAGCGATTAATATAAATAATTTTCAATGATTAAAAGTATTACAGTACCCACTCAATACGTTAAACTAATAAAAAAAATATATATATTTGATTAAATTATAAACTATTCTTGTATTTTTGTATGACATTAATATTTGTTATAAATTTGTATATTCAATCAAAAGCTTTGCCTGTAAAGATCAACCACTACACTTTCTGAGTGCAAGTGCTCTGAAGTGACACCACCGTGCGGACACACACACATACAGAGATTGCCCATTCAACCGGCTAAAGCAAACCCAAATGGTTTGAATAATGGCCCCCAGAGAGCCCATACTAATTACTGCCGATCAGGAAGGGTGAGCAGTTAAAGCCCAACCTAATCGAAAACCTAAATATCGGCGGTTAAAAAATTAAAACCGAATCTGGAGCGCAACGTATCGCATACATACAGAACCGAAACGCCAGGCCAGGCAGCGGATGCAAGTGTTTGTGATTCTCTCTATGTATGACAAAGTACAGCAAACAACAAAAAGTCGAAAAGGGAACAAGCAAAAATAAAAACAAACGAGACGCGGCAGCGGCAAAACGTGAGCCCAAAAGAGAAACGCCGATTGCCGCTCTCCCTGTCTCTTTCTCTCTGCCCACCAACAACGGCCTCTTCTTCTTGCCCTCTTCAGCGAGTAGCAGCGACCACACGTATACACACACACGAGCGCACACACCAAGGAAAAAGCGCGCGCACACGAGGGTAGGCAAAAAGTAACGATGAAAAAAGAAAAGAAACGTAAATAGAGAAAATGGACAATGAAGCGAAATCGGAAATGCACAAAAATTCACACACGCACACACACAGAGTTCTTTTGGAAAAACACCGCAGATAATTCGGGCGAAGCCTGCCCTGGTGTGCGTTATCGCTACGCCGCGCTAATTGTACCCCAAATACATACACATGTATGTGCCGCAGCGGCGGCAATACTTACGGGTGTTTTCTTGTCTTGCTCCTCCTCCACGCTGGTGTCCAGCACCGCCTCCGGCTTTTGGGCCACAGTTGCCTCCGACATTGTTCAGTTTTTGGATAGTCGTTGCTATTTCGCAATATCTAAATTCGAAACTCTTCGAAACGCTGGCGAGTTTCGGCTCGGCTCAATCGCTCGCACACAATTACAGGTAACTCGACACACACGCCACGCTGTGCATACCGTGAACGCGCAACTTTTACAAATGCCGTTTGCGAGCAGTGGCCACGAGTTGGAAGCCTGCTCTTTATCACCGGTGCTGCGGGATGCTCTTGGCCAGATACTGCGCGTGTTTTTTCTCCTTAAAACGTTCGCTTTTAAGGTTTTTTCTGCGTTTTTTAAAGCCGCGCTGGTAAACGTAACTAACTGCTTCTTTTAGAGCTGCAAAAACATCGTTGTTTCTATCGATACTATCGATGGTGACGTATCGAGTTTGACTTGTCTAGTTTTCTACCCTGCGGCAGCTGGTCATACTTACGGTGGTGCTGCCAGACTGAAGAAAGTAGTTGAGCTATAAGGGAGAAATTTAAAAGGGGAAAGTACCAACTTTTAAGAGTTTGCATAAAAACGTTAGTCACAAAGGAAAATCTGGGAAGTAAAATATTCCTTTCCGAGGTTTTATTAGGTGAACCAACCAGCATTTAAATTTTAAAATAAAAAACATAGTAAAATTATCGATGAATCGATTGCTTACTATTTTTAGTTATCGGTACGGCCACACTCACCATGCGGCCTCTTTGAGAGAAGTTTTGTTCAAAACACCAACGAAATGGTCTCCCAGGAGCAAATCCAAGCCATCGGCGGAGTCCTGAATAACAAGGATCGTCCACTGAAGGAGCGATTCCGGGCCCTATTTACGCTGAAGAACATCGGGGGTGGAACGGCCATTGAGGCGATCAGCAAAGCCTTCGACGATGATTCAGCGCTGCTCAAACACGAGCTGGCCTACTGCCTGGGCCAGATGCAGGACGTCCACGCGCTGGATATACTCACCAAGGTGCTGAAGGACACAACCCAGGAGCCGATGGTGCGGCACGAGGCGGCAGAAGCCATGGGAGCCATCGGTCACCCCGATGTGCTGCCCATTCTGGAGGAGTACAAGCTGGATCCGGTGGTGGAGGTGGCCGAGACGTGCGCCATAGCCCTGGACCGGGTCCGCTGGCTGCAGAGCGGCCAGAAGGTGGACGACAACAATCCCTACGCCTCAGTGGATCCGTCGCCGCCGGCAGCGGGAGCCAAGAGCGTGGCGGAACTCAAGACGATCTATTTGGATGCCAAGCAGAGTCTGTTCGATCGTTATAGAGCCATGTTCAGCCTTCGCAACCTGCGTACCGAGGAAAGTGTGCTGGCCATTGCCGAGGGACTCAAGGACTCGTCCGCCCTGTTCCGTCACGAGGTGGCCTTCGTTTTGGGACAACTCCAGGAACCCTGCAGCATTCCGTACCTGCAGGAGAACCTCGAGGATCGTCTGGAGAACGAGATGGTGCGCCACGAATGTGCCGAGGCCCTGGGCGCCATTGCCACCGAGGACTGCATTCAGATCCTGAACCGCTATGCGGAGGACGACAAGCGCGTGGTCAAGGAGAGCTGCGTCATCGCCCTGGACATGTGCGAGTACGAGAACAGCCCGGAGTTCCAATACGCCGACGGTCTGACGAAGCTGGACAGCACCAAGTAGCTGGATTTGCGTATTATTTACATGAATTATTTTCCTGAATGTATATACTATTTGTTAATTTGTATTGTTTATCACAAGCAGTTATTGCCCGAATTTTTAATCTAATCGGAATTATAAAACGAAAACGTGACTCTTTGGTCGTTTACTTTTTTAATTGAAGAAGGGATGAATCATTTACAGATACAACTTGATGTTAGTTCAGAGAATCTGAGATGTTATTTTAGACAAACAAACTTTCCCCGATGTAAACTCTTAGGTTTATTTTTTATGCTGTTTTCAAAGGAATTTATAAAATCTTATCAACATAAATTTGGAAATAAAAACTAAAATTTTAAGGTTTCTGAGCTTTCTTCAAAGAAAAACCCTTGAAAGTTTTGCAGCGCAAAGAATTCAATTTCAGAAAATCAATCAATAGTTTCTCTCTCCAGAAGCATAATGAAAACATACCAAATTTAACTCGCCATTGGTTGTTATTTTATTAAATTTGTAAACTATAGAGAGATCTTAATAAATACACAAAACAATAGTACTACGGAAATAAAAGCCTTACTAGTTAGGATACAATTTAAAGTTTAGTCATGCTGTCATTTTTATATAAATTTAAAGTTGGTATCGTCTGTTGCAAGCTTGGCCCGCTTGTTTTTTATTCACAATTTACGAGAAACTACGAGAGGAAACATGAGACAATTCTGACTGCAAGCGAGCGAGCTATTCCCGGATTATACAGATAGATATAGAGATTACAATTACAGGCAATTTAACTGTCTATATGCGTTCGAAACGGACTAGAGTTCTCATGACACATCAAATTAAAAAAAGGAATTAAATGCCCGGTAAAAAAAGGAATTCGATTTCGATTTGGATTCGCGTATAAATAATTACTAAAAATTCTCTAAAAATAGATTTATTGGCGTCTCTGGCGGTTCTTCCGCGTTCCGTTGGATCCGCTGCCCGGCTGCTGCTGTCGCTGGGAATGCTGCTGCACTTTCGGGGGAATGTAATCACAGGGGGGGTCGGCGCGTCGCAATACCTCGGCGTAGGACAGATCGAGTTTCTTGAGCTTATGCAGATCCTGGGACACGGTGTTGTGGCCACGCGAAGTTCGGGGAGTATTCATGTTTTGGTTGTAAATCACCATCGGGGACCCGTTCCAGTTGCCCGAGAACGATGGAGCATTGCCTCTGCGGCTGATGCCGCGTCCAAAGTCTCTATTTATCGGTGCCGAGACACTGCCCTGTCCCATGTGGTGTTGGTGCTGCTGCTGCTGCCTGATGGCCAGCGGACTGTTCCGGGTCACATTATCACGGGAATCAATCAAGTCGACGCGGTCGCGGGACGAGCTCTGGTTGCGGTGCTTCCGTCGGTTCTTCTTCTTGATGCCAACGGCTATGGTTATGTACTCGAGGGGCTCCCGCTTCAGGGGCGTCAGCACACGTCCATTCTCCTCGATGGGCTTCATGGCCGACGGCTCACAGACCGAACCCTGCTTGGAGGCGGTGTTCAGTGAGCTGGAGACGGATAGTATGTGCTTTTTGGCCGTTTTGCGTTCCAGCTTCGTTACGCACTCGGATATGGCTATGGACTGGCTGGACATGATCGAGGAGACCACGCTCTGGGTGTCGTCTATAAAGTCCTCGGGAGATTCCTCCTTCAGGGGTGGAACGGGGATATCTGCAGCAGCTGTAGCAGCAGCTGTAGTGCTTGCCTCGCCTCCCTGCTTGTCCTCGTTCTCGTTGTTGTCGGCGGCCTTCTTCAGCACCCCGAAGATCTCCTTGAAGAGCTCCCGGTGCTCGGGACGGTTGCGGAAGTGCGATTCAATGGGGCTGACATCGTCGTAGATGCTGAACTTGCAATCGTTGCCATTGCTGATTGAGCAAAGGAAGGAGCTGGGACGCTCGTCGGTCTGGGTGCACTTGTTGCCCGTTCCGTCCGAGAAGCCCGACGAGGAGGTCTCCGCCTCCGAGAACTCGATGGGCGCATTGTTGAGCGTCACCACCGATTCCTTTGAGCTGCTGACAATCGTGTCCTTCTCCTTCTGCTGCTGCAGGGCCGGCGCAGGATTCAAGTCACTTGTCTTTTTGGCATCGGCTAGATTCTTCGAGGCAATGGAAGTCCGCTGCACCTCCAGCAGAGCCTCGTATTTTTCGACTAGATCGCGATACGGATTTGAGCTTTCGATGGCGGTCAGCGGGATCAGATCGTCGCCGGGCTTCCGGAAGCGATCTTCGATGGCACTGTGACTGAACTTGGAGGTGCTCTCGCTGAGCATGCTCCGCTCGTCGTCCTCGTAGATCTCCTCCGTGGGGGCAACGGACGACTGCTCGTCGAGATTGTTGATGCTTTCGTTGATGTCGCGCAGGCAGCGACTGCACATCTGGCCCTGCCGCACGTCGTCCAGCAGGGAGAGCTCCTCGTGCATGGACATCATCTCCTGGCTGGCACTGGTATCGGCCAGGCGGCCCTGCAGGCACTGGTTCTCCTGGATGATGGCCACCAGCTGCTCCTCCAGCTCGGCGCAACGCTGCTGCTCGGCGAGGAAGTCCCGCTTAATGGTCTCCATATCGCCAAGTAACTTGACCAGCTCCTCGCTGTCTTCGGGAGTCTTCAGGGCACTCTTCTCGGCCAGACTCAGGGCCAGGTTGGCATTGCAAAGCGAGAGGTTTTCGGGACTGGCCAGGGCTATGGCTTGGAGCTGGAGTTGGGGAAAAGCCACTTCCTGGTCGCTGGTTATGGGTGAATTAGTGCTGAAGCAGATCGGTGGCTCGGCGGCCTTCACGTGATGGCGCTCCTGCTGATAACGATCGACCTTTCGCCGCTCCGTGCTCAGCGATTGGCGTGCATCGCTTAGCTGCTGGGTCAGCTCCTCGCAGCGCGCCTCCAGACCCTCGGCATTGGCGGTCAGCAGCTTGATCTGCTTCTTATCGCGACTCTTTTCCACGTTGAGCCGCTGGTTGGCCCGCTCCAGGTCCTGGATACCCACCTCCAGCTGCTCGTAGACTTTGAGCCGGGAGTCGTTCACCTCGGTCATGGCATTGATGTGCTTCCGCAGGTGCACTATCTCGCGCTCCTGCTCGTCGGCCTTGAACTTGTACTCCTTGATCTGCGTCTCCAGCTCCTTGTTCCGCTCCAGCAGCGTTTTCCCCAGCTCCGCCGCCAGCTGCAGGTCGTCCAGCATGAACTGCGAGACATCGCTTTCACAATCCTCCATCTTGGGGCTGCTTTTATTTTCGGGGAGCAGAAGAGCAAGAGATTATATTAACGATTGATTTTTCACTTTTTTCTTGGCTGGGCCGAGGGGCTTTTCGCAGGAAACTTACTTTTTTCAAGTCGAACAATTGCAAAAACACAAACACACACAGCTTCATCCCCAAAAACAAAAAGAATGGGGGTTAAATCGAAAAAGTCCTAAATTACGACCCCGGGCGGCACGGTCTCACTGCGCAGAAGCACAAGCAAGCTGAGTTGGGGCTTATTATTTTTAATTTAAAATTAATGCCGAGGGGAAGACTTACAGTCTGAAGGTGAGGGTTCAAGACAGGGCCAGATGTGCAGTCGCAGCATGAAAGACATTAAGGAAAGGATCCACAATCCCAACGGGCCACCATGGAAACTTAACTCGCCATTGCAGGTCCTGGAAACCCACCTACACCTGCTCATAGACTGGACATCGTTTTTAATAAAATAAAAAAAAAAATGTAAGGCGCAGGTTTTATTAAAAAAAAGAAAAAAAGGAAGCAAACTTCGGGAAGCCAAAGTTTATGTAACTTGGATTGAAAATGTGTCATAACTAAGCCAAAAATTCCTCAATTTAAATTTGGAAAGCTTTTTTATGCTAGTTTTTTTATATTTATGCATTATAAATTTACAATTTAAAGAATTTTAATAAATTTTTAATTTTTTAATTTTTAACAATTTTGCAATATTACCCCTTATAAAATATCCAAAACTATAATAAAATTGGTTTTCGTTCAAATATGGCTCGATCAACTCGGCTTTTAATGATGATCAAGAATATATATGATTAATAGGGTCGAATTCTTTATTTCGTTTCAGTCTCATGAATAATATTAAAATACTCTGCAAAAGTATAAAAATATTTGTTTTATATTTTACCCTTCAAACTTGATTAAAATTATTTGTTTAAAATGCTTTATAAATTTGTTTATAAACTTTGCGAAAATTGCCATTAGGCCGAGTTTTTTTATTTTAAAAACTTTAAAAACAAATAAAATTGTTTGTAACACTTCAAAAACTGTTTAATTTTTTCAATTTCTAAAAAATGGGAAAATAAACTCAAATTTTTAATATTTAAAAATAGTTTTTAAGATTCAATGATATTCCTCTGCTGATTTAAATTTAAAAACATCATTTATAAAAATTAAACTTAAAAAATAAACATTTTTAAAATATATAAAAATGCTGTGATTAAAAAATACCTTAAATAAAAACAAACAATAAATAAATAGCTTCCAAGCTTATCTCTGTAGTGTGACCGCCTGGCACTGACGAATAAATTCAGTGAGCCGCCGGCCGGCAGTCGGGATTTTTTCAAAGCACACGGAAACACATGAAGCTGCAAATGCTCGGATCCATTTTGGCACTTTTCTCAATCATCTCCGTAGCAATGGCGGCCAACAAGGAGCGTACTTTCATCATGGTCAAGCCCGATGGCGTCCAGCGAGGACTCGTCGGCAAGATCATCGAGCGCTTCGAGCAGAAGGGCTTCAAGCTGGTGGCCCTGAAGTTCACCTGGGTAAGCCATAGCGATAATTGGATTATGTTTTCTGAACAAAATCGATGGCCCACGCGGGGGGCTATCTTCCGATCTAACCTCAAAGGTGGCTGGCGGCTGACGCTGGGTTGGGTGCAAGCGTCATAGCGGCGACACTTTGCCCGTTGTAGAGGTCAAAAAAGCAATCAAGTGATAACGCTTTGCGTGCTGTAATCGTTACAGGCCTCCAAGGAGCTGCTGGAGAAGCACTATGCCGACCTGTCGGCCCGCCCCTTCTTCCCCGGACTCGTCAACTACATGAACTCGGGCCCCGTGGTGCCCATGGTCTGGGAGGGCCTCAATGTGGTCAAGACCGGCCGCCAGATGCTCGGCGCCACCAACCCCGCCGACTCCCTGCCCGGCACCATTCGTGGCGACTTCTGCATCCAGGTTGGACGCAACATCATCCACGGCTCCGATGCCGTCGAGTCCGCCGAGAAGGAGATCGCTCTGTGGTTCAACGAGAAGGAGCTGGTCACCTGGACCCCGGCTGCCTCCGACTGGGTCTACGAATAAGTGGCTGGAATACGTGGTTGACTCCACACTTGCCCCTCATTTAAGCTATAAAACAGATATTCTTCTAAAGAAATAAAATTCCACAACATTAATAATCAATGAGCGCTTTTTTATACTTAATTAAAAAGGATAACGATTACTATCTACTTAGTTCTGTATTCCTTCCACAGATCTGAGGGATTTTCAGGCGGAAGCACCCACCCTCTGGGAATACAGGTGGCTCTTTTTCCGTAGCTTATATAAGAATCCCATATGGAACTAAAATATATAACTTAATTATACAACAAACTATGAAGAATAAGAAATTTACAATTCTTACCGCCTCTGGCAAAAACTCTCCTTGTTTTCTTTAATAAATTTCTCTGAATTTTGGCCATAGAACACCGTCTGCCATTGCGATTCTATGGAGGAAAGCCTACTCTCCGACTCCCTGTCATGGTCGCCCTCGTTCTCCTGCTGGACTCTCCGCCAAACCAGACGCATTTGGGCCAGACTTTGACTTAGGGCCACCTTGTCGCCTCCTCTGGATTCGCACAGCTTCTCCAGGAGATCAAAGGTGTGCAACATTGAGGCGGCATCACGGCGCTTCTTCAGGGAGATGTGCTCCGCCTGTTTCTCCCTGGGAGTCAGCGGAGGTTCAATATATACTTTCAGTTTCGCCTTCAAGTCCTGCTTTGCTTTCTTGGCCCTACATTTGAGTTCCTTCCTCTTTTGTTTATCCAAGCGACGCCGGCGTTTCCTTTGATTTTGTATGCCGGCAACTTTGGCCGCGGGTACTTGGTCCAGTGCATCAAGTAGGGCTGTCGTGCTGCGCTGCAGTTCCACTGCCTGCTCCGCATTGAACTCCTGTGCGTCATCGGTAGTTGAGTGCTCCAATTGTTCCAAATTTTCTATTACATGCTGTATATTCTGTTTAATTTCGCTTAATTTAAGAGTTTTGTGCGGCATTTCGGTCAACCAGTGTTGGTAAACGCCACAGACTGTTGTCTCAACAGCTGATTTTGTTTTGAATGTTAACTTATTTGTGTTTTATTATAAATCCGAACAAAATGAGGTATTAAATGCTAAAGGAGGCTGCAAATACTTTAAAATTAGAGGCCGCTCGGCAGCTTAAGGTCTCCAGCTTGGCTCACACTGGATAATAGATTGATATACTCAGGAATACGCAATAAATGCGGAGTTTTAAAGGGAATGTATGTGGTTCTTTGTTCTTAGGTTTCCAGGACCGTCTTGGCCTCTGTGAGTACATCTGAGGCCTTGGTATATTCCTCCGTCTCCTTCAGGTCCTGCTCGTCATCCAGGTACTTCTTCAAGACCTCAAACTCCTTCTGCAGCCTGCAAAATATAGGATAAGTCGCCGAACTTAAGCTTGAGATGTCACCGGAAATTACCTCCTCTTTGAGTCGGGAATCATCATCTCGCACTCGGCAATGACTTCCTCCTGCTTGCGCAGCACATGATCGTCGGCGCCCTCGCCCTTGAACTTCTCCATCCTGGCCTTCTCCGTCAGCACCTCCTTCTCGTACACGGACTTCTCCTTGGCCAGGCGCTTAACGACTCCCGTCTTGATTACCAACTGGCGGATGCGTGGGTCAGCCATTTTCGACTTGTTTCAGGTAGTTTCTTCACTCGACTAAAGTTAATTGTGCACAACGGGGGAGTTTCTGGTATGAATCACAGCTTTGACGTTTAAATTGTGAACAGCCGGCTGAGATTCGGTTGGTGCTTTGTTTTGTTGTTTTTATAAAAGCCGCCTAGTGAGTCAGAAGTAGAGATGGAAGAACATCGATATTTGTAGAAACGATTTTTTCGAAGATTCTCCACCTCAAATATTCGCATTAGTTGAATTGATAATTATCGAAATTTTCAAAAAACTTACGTTTTTTGAATGCGTCAAAGTTTAAGAACCGCAATCTTAAATAATATTAAAAAAATATGTTACTAATGTCTCTTTGTTCGTTTTTGTTATATTCATGAATCTGCACACTATATTTAAAACGTTTAAAAATGAACATTTGTAGGCTGAATTTACTTACATAAATGACTTTTTGAAATCACTGGTTTTTTTAAACATCTTTTTCCCTCAATGTTTTAAATACAAATGAAATTCTTAAGCCAGATTAGATATTTATAATAATCTAATATTTTTATTAATCATTATTAAAGTGTTGTCAGAATAGACTCCATAGTATCGTGGGGTTTGAATTCACTAAAATAGTTAAAACCCTGTCTTAATATCTTTGGAAATTACCTTTTCTTGGAGCCAGGAATCATATTTGCGCAGACGGCATTAAGTTTTTCATTATTAGGGGTTTGGCAAACTGAAAAATAAGCATTATATATATCTTAAATTTATACTTTAAAGAACTACCTATGTTTACTCAATTTATAATCACAAGGAAAAGCAATTCGGGCATTATTGTTCTTGTATTCAAAAGTTCCAATTCAATCAAACTTTGAAAAACCTACTAAAATATTCCAAAAATGAAGAAAGAATTGAATAAAACAACTTGATTTTATTATTTTGGTATTTTACGGTTAAGCTTCCTTTATTTTTCTCATCATTTAAAAGATCTTCTTGTATCAAGCAACATGTTTTCTGTATCCATATATGAATGGTTCTCTTGGGTAGTACGATGTTTCGTTTATAAATTCCGAGTGGTGAGAGAGTAACGTGAATTACATGCTGGTTTTATTTATGGGCGATGATGATGAACGATGATGTGGTTAACGTATATTATGTAATGTAATGCAAGTATAGTACGCAAATGCTAAATGAGGCTCGATCAAACATTTAAAATGTTTTCAAAAACCGCATGATTATGTTGTGTGTGTGTTATGATTCTTTTTTTTAATACTTCTTAAGCATTTGTCTTTTGGTTTCAAGAGAAAATTTTGAATTCATTACGAATGTAGTCTTTGTTTTTGTTTTTTAGGTTTGGGTTTGAGGGAGGGAGGGGGGTACGTCGTGGTGGTTTAAAACTAAATTCGGAAATTACATCGTATAATAGATTTTAAATCGAATGCCTCCGATTTGACTTATCAAAAGTATAAAAAGTGTTTAAAATCCATATTCGAGACTCGGGTGGAGGATGATGCACGACAGGATGTGTGTGTGTGTTGTGGCTGCTAATCAAATGTAAGCTTAGTTTGGTAGATGAGTATATATCGAAGGAGCTACAGCATCAATAATGCCCGAGTGGGTTTCCTGCGGAACGACTTGCGATGACGATAATACAAGTTTAGATAGATGAGGCGACAGTGAAACACCACTACGAGCGCCGCCAAGGCGGCCAAAGTGCTGCAGCAGCTCCTCTCCTCCTCCTCGCTAATATTTGTTTGTGGGATTAATATATATCGTAGTATCTGTTGCGGCATCTGCTCGACTTCATATAATATCTGACTGTTAGTAGTAATTGGTGTCGTCTTCTTGGAGTCAAGGTTGTTTTTGTTTGCTTTTGATCGTCGATTGGATATTATAAACTTGAGATGTGTGCATGTTGCTTCTGGTGTTGTTGTTGCTCTAGCCGTCTGCTGCTGCTGCTGTTGGATTCGAGAGTTGATGATGTTGTTGTTGTCGTAGTTCTGCTGGCACCCTAGTTATTTCTTCTTCTGTGCCTTCTCAGCGGCTTTTGTTACTTTGCCCGAGGTCGTCTCTTTAAAGTTGACCGACTTGATGACACCGACGGCCACGGTCTGACGCATATCGCGTACAGCGAACCTGCCCAGCGGTGGGAACTCCTGGAAGCTCTCGACGCACAGCGGCTTGCTCGGTACGAGCACTATAATGGCCGCATCACCGGACTTGATGGCCTTCGGCTCCGTCTCGGTGGTCTTGCCAGTACGGCGATCGCATTTCTCCTTGATCTCGGCAAACTTGCAGGCTATGTGGGCCGTGTGGCAATCCAAAACCGGAGTATAACCGTTGGCAATCTGGCCAGGATGGTTAAGCACAATCACCTGGAATGGAGTAAGGAATATAGTTAGTTGATTAACTATATATATATACTATATACTAGCCAGTAAATTGATTTAAATTCCCATTAAGAGGAGCATAATATTGTTTGATCCCTTATTCCTTACCTGAGCCGTAAAATCGGCCGCTCCTCTGGGAGGATTGTTCTTCGAATCGCCGGCCACATAGCCGCGACGCAGCTCCTTCACCGACACGTTCTTTACGTTGAAGCCGACATTGTCGCCGGGCATGGCCTCGGTGAGGGCCTCGTGGTGCATCTCCACGGACTTTACCTCGGTGACCAGATTGACCGGAGCAAAGTTCACGACCATGCCTGCAAAGGAAGCGTATACGTAATATTCTTAATATTTTTAGCAAGAGTCTTTCCAAAATTTCTGCCTGTGCACAGGGGTTGGTGGTGGTGCAGCGCCGCCTCGCTCTCGCTCAATAATGCATACATGCGCAGCAATCCAAGGGAGTGGGAGTGGCACCTCCCACACGGCCGACCCAAATTCCAAGGAGTACATGAATGAAACATAATCAAAGGGTAGACAGAAAGACAGAGAGAGAGAAAGGCACCTCCCACTCGACCCGGAAAACAAAGGAGCCAATCAATATAGAGGAGCCCGGTGGCTTACCTGGCTTGAGGATGCCCGTCTCGACGCGGCCAACGGGTACGGTGCCGATGCCACCAATCTTGTAGACATCCTGGAGGGGCAAGCGCAGCGGCTTGTCCGTGGGACGCTGCGGCGGCAGAATCGCGTCCAGCGCGTCAATCAGGCACTTGCCCTCCGCCTTGCCCTCCTTGCGCTCCACGGTCCAGCCCTTGAACCAGGGCATCTTCTCCGAAGCCTCCAACATGTTGTCGCCATGCCAGCCCGAGATGGGAACAAAGGCCACCGAGGCCGGATTATAGCCAATCTTCTTGATGTACGACGACACCTCCTTCTTGATCTCCTCGTAGCGATTCTCGCTATACGGCGGCTCCGTCGAGTCCATCTTGTTCACGCCCACAATGAGCTGTTTCACGCCCAGCGTGAAGGCCAGCAAAGCGTGCTCACGGGTCTGCCCGTTCTTGGAGATGCCCGCCTCGAACTCACCGGTGCCGGCGGCCACAATCAGGACCGCACAGTCGGCCTGCGAGGTGCCGGTGATCATGTTCTTGATAAAATCCCTATGTCCCGGGGCATCAATGATGGTCACATAGTACTTGGCCGTCTCGAACTTCCACAAAGCAATGTCGATGGTAATACCGCGCTCGCGCTCCGCCTTCAGCTTGTCCAGGACCCAGGCGTACTTGAACGAGCCCTTGCCCATCTCCTGGGCCTCCTTCTCGAACTTCTCAATCGTACGCTTGTCGATGCCGCCGCATTTGTAGATCAAGTGGCCGGTGGTCGTCGACTTCCCCGAGTCCACATGGCCGATCACCACAATGTTAATATGGATCTTCTCCTTGCCCATCTTTACAGAAGAAGGGATTTATATGCCTTTTCTTTGAACGCTAAAAGTGGGGGAAACGAATGGGCGAAATTCAGTATTGTGGAAATATATATATATGTATATATAGTATATGGGTAGAGGGATTTGGGAGGTGGAGGAGGAGGTCTCCATGACGTATGTATGCGGTGGGTGTGGGTCGTGTCATCGTGGTGTAGACACGTTGCATTTACACATGCACAAACACGCACAGAGACAAAAATGTAAGAAAAGAGAAATATTACAAAAGAAAAACAATTAAAAAAAATATATTTAAAAAATAGAGAATATTTGAATTATTTATTTTTCAAATTAAACATTTTAGAGTTGAGATTTTTGAGAGAAAACAAGGAAATTGAAATTTTTTAGAGAGAAAAAAAGCAACATTAAAGACAAATTTTTCAACCAAATCTGTGAGATTGAAAAATAAAAACCAAACTTACCTGTTTAACTGAGATTTGTTTTATAGAGCTGCTTGCAGGCTTTGCTTTTGGCTAGCAAAACTGATCACAATTCCACAGGACGCAAATATCCTGAAAAAAAAAAACAAGAACACAATAAAACAGTCAGAAAATAATTTACTTTTGTTGCAGAAAAAGGTGAAATAGTGTTTTAATCCGTACTTTCTAGACCCGGACAACGACCAAACCAAGTGTCCGTCGGTTTGAAGACTGCCGTAATGCGGAGGAGATATACCGATTTGCACCGGGTGAAAAATCAATAACGAGCCCCAGACAGAAACCGAACAGAGCCGAAGAGTACTACCGGGAGTACTCTGAGAAAATGCATTCTCTCCAGCCAGACGACGACCGAGACGACGACCGTTAACCCCAAACCACCACAGAGGCAAAAAACTGAGCTAAATGCGAAACCGGCCGGCTTCTCAATGGTGAAATTCCCTTCCCACAAAATAAGAGTAAGCTTTGGCAACAATCTACTTAATATACGAAATGGCGAAAATACAGAAAAACCAAATCAATCGGAGGAAACCATCGGCATTCGGCAGAAAATTCGCGATTCCAAAGGGTGAAAAACTGCACGGCAGACACGCACACACATGCACAGGCAGCCAGAAAGCTAAAGAGGAAGCAGAGCGGCCAGGAGAGAGAGCGAGATGGCGCGATGCCGAAACGGGCGCAGACTGCACTTGCCGCGAGAGGCAGACGAAAGAAAAAATAAGAGATGGGGTTCTCTTTCCTTGCACATACACACACACACACTTGCCTATAGGGCGTTGTGATTTATTTTCTACCCTAGTGACAATTTTACTTGCTGATTTTCCCGTATGTTATTTTTAAATCTCTGTATTTTGCATCGAAGTGCGAAATGCATGAAAGAAAAAGAAAAAAAAAAAAGCATACATATGAGGAGGAGGGGGAAGGTAAAAATACTCTGGCAGACACACACACCAAAGAAAATCTGCCGAGCATGTGTCAAGTGCATTAATTTTCAATATTCTGCAAGTTTCCCATGCAAATTCCAGCAGAAACTGCGTGGGAAAGATATTGAACGGGAACAAATCGAATACGCACACACACACACACATGCACTGCCGCCGCCGCCATGTTGGAATTCAAAAGTCTTCCGGAATTTTTGTTTAATCTAACCCCGCGAGACGTTGGGGAGGAGCTCCTCCGATTACCAAACTTGGATCGATGGATTTGACACCGTTATTTCCGGCTATTATGCAAAATGTCATGGGACACCGGCCGGCAATGCAATTTCACTCGCACACACACACACCCACATGCACTTGCTCAGAATGGCAGAAAAAGCGCTCCTTTTTCACCTCTCAATCGGTGGATTTCCACCTGAATATGCCGGAAGTTCGCGATACTGGCACTTGTCGGGTCAAAGCACAATTGGAAAATCAATCGATGCCTATTAATATGGGCAATTTTTAAGGATTTTCTCGGGAGCTTCCACTGGCTGCGAACCTTACCTTACGAAATCACAAAACGGAAAGACCGAACTCGGAAAAACGAGCAAAACCGAGGCAAGACAGGTTAGAGATGGCAGCCGGGCAGGTCTCCCGTCGGGACACGGGATACGCACGCGTGCAGGCGAGGGAAAAGCTGAAATTGACAGCTTTCCACATTGTTATATTAAAAGGTAGTAAATCAAGATTATTATTCGAATGAATATAATTAAATATATTTTCTTACTTATTAAAACCCATTAAGGAATTGGTAAATGTAATAATATATGATACTACTCTATATACTGTGCTGTTTAGGCATATTTTTTAATCTTAGTAAATAACATGTTTTCCACTTTCAATATTTTATAACATGTTGAACGTGCTTTACACGTGCTCATCTCTGAATACAAAATGTCGACGGCAGCCTATGCAATTTTAGGATGACATATATCTATCTCTCTCCCTCGTACGTCAGTGTAACGTGCTGCCATTTTAAAATGTAAAATGCAAGGAAAAGGCGTGTTACACGGTCAAACGAATTTGAATTGAATTTATTTTACGCTCGTTTTTAAAATAAAAACTTCGTGAAGTTTAGTCTTGAATTTTAAGCATGTTTTCGTGTTTAGGTTCCTAATTCTCAGTTTATTTATTCTTATAATTCTAGTCACTACAAATCATTTACAATGTCCATTCGCTATCCGACTCGTACTCCTCCCAATCGGGCTTCACGCCCACGGGCAGCTTCTTCTGCTCCAGATAGACGTTAAACTGCTCCGGAATGGCCATGAACCTGCGGATTTTCAGGCGAAACTGTCGCCAGGTCCATTGGCCAAAATTCTTGCGATCCGTGACCATGGCCTTGTAGTTGAACTTGTGTTTGTTGAGGAAGTACGTTAGCTCCTTCACAACGCCCTTGGGTAACCTATAAGATACTCCTTAGTTCTATATTTTATAGCAGAGAAACGCTAAAAGTACCTGAATTCGGGATCTGCCCGCTCGCTGGCCAGTTGTTCCAGCTCCTGGACCACGTGGCCCCTCTTTGGTGCCTCCTCGGGAGGTGGTTTCTTGAGACCCAGCACCCGGCGCTCGTCCTCGTCCAGCTCCTCCTCGATGAAACCATTGACCACCTTTGCAGCATGCAGGCGGTCCTTCTTGTAGCTCGGTATAGCAATGGCCTTGTTGGCATCCTTGGCCAGGCCCATCTCGGCAAAGTTGGTGCCCACGCGCTGGTCCTCCATCCACATCTTCTTCAGCTTGGGACTGCGAGTGAGAGCACAGGGTAAGATTCGAGTCTTGTGGAAAGGCGCAACTTACTCCTTGATCTTGCCCGTGGAGCTGCGGGTCTTGTTCAGCGTCTTGCGGTTCACATTGTAGCGGTAGTGCTTGCCTCTATGGTTCTTGCGGATCTTCATGGTAAATCTGTTTGAGTATTAACAAAAAACGCGGACGAGAAAACCAAAACAATTCAAAACCACATGTGTTCAGTGGTGGAAAATAAAAAATACGTGTGACCGCACTATACCATTTTATTGATCTGGTCACTCTGGAAACTGCCTAGCTATATAGCTAGGCAGACCAGCTATATAGCTAGGCAGACAACCAGATTTAGCGGGCAAATAGCTAAATTGGCAACACTGATTTAAAAATTGCCGGCGACGACTTTGTTTATATCGAAAATAATACCATTAACCATTATGCGCGATGAAATCCTGGACCCCAGCAACCTGGTCAAGAACCGGGAGATACTCTACCGCCTGATGATCAGGTGAGTGGTCACGACAGGCACGGTAAACCTCTCAAAAACGCAATTCACTTGCTTCGCCTTTCAGCCAACTGATGTACGACGGCCTCGAGAAGTTCGCCATGGAGCTGTCGATGCTGGTGAAGGCGGACCAGTGTGCGCCGAGCGAGCGGCTGCTGCACGTGATGATCGCCGGGATGCAGACGCTGAGCGACAAGGACAAGACGCACTCGGACGACGTGCTGCCGGGCATTGATCTGGAGTTTGAGCCGGAGGCCTCGGCTCTGGCACCGGAGCCCCATTCCTACGAGACCGCGTATGTGACGTCGCACAAGCAGGCCTGCCGTGCGGGAGCTTTTAGTTGCGACGGCTCCCTGGTGGCCACGGGCAGCGTGGACGCGAGCATTAAGATTCTGGACGTGGAACGGATGCTGGCCAAGTCGGCGCCCGAGGACATTGAGCCGGGGCGCGAGCAGCAGGGACATCCGGTCATCCGGACGCTGTACGATCACACCGACGAGGTTTCTTACTTGGAATTCCATCCCAAGGAGCATATTTTGGCCTCGGCCTCTCGCGACGGCACCGTCAAGCTGTTTGACATTGCCAAGCCGTCGGTAAAAAAGGCCCACAAGGTGTTCACCGACTGCGAACCGGTGCTGTGCCTGTCCTTCCATCCCACCGGGGACTACATAGCCATCGGGACGGAGCACAATGTCCTTCGCGTGTACGATGTGCACACCACGCAGTGCTTCGTCAGCGCCATCCCATCGCAGCAGCACAAGGCGGGCGTCACATGCGTCAAGTACTCGCCGACGGCCAAGCTGTATGCCACGGGCAGCTACGACGGCGACATTAAGATCTGGGACGGCATCAGCGGGCGGTGCATCAACACCATTGCCGAGGCGCATGGAGGAGCTGCCATTTGCTCGTTGGAATTTACGCGCAATGGAAAGGTGAGCTCTTGGATTTTTTCAGAGATTTAATAACCATTTGTTGCTCCTTCTTAGTACCTTCTCTCATCTGGCATGGATTCCCTGGTTTACCTGTGGGAGCTCTGCACCAGCCGTCCGATTCAGACGTACACCGGTGCCGGGACCACCGGCAAGCAGGAGCATCAAACGGAGGCCGTGTTCAATCACACCGAGGACTATGTCCTCTTCCCGGACGAGGCCACCACGTCGCTGTGCTCGTGGAACTCGCGAAATGGCTGTCGCCTGACCCTCAACTCTCTGGGGCACAACGGCCCGGTGCGCTACATCACCCACTCGCCGAATGCACCTGCCTTCCTCACCTGCTCCGATGACTTTCGGGCGCGGTTCTGGTACCGCAGGGCCAATAATCAGTAGATTTTAAGAGCTTAAGATATTATGATGTGTGCAGATAAATGGAATAAATGTTAAGGAACCCAAAAAAAGGATTTTATTATATTTTATATATTCTCTGATGTCGCAAGAGACATTTGTACGAATTCAAACTAAAAAAAATACATGCTCCAAGACTTTATTTTAATTTCACTAAATTTGAAACTTATAGCTCTTGGTAAGCTCTATAATTGATGATAAGATCGATTTTGGGAAATTTTTCGTTTTCGAGAAATTTACCAAAATGTATGGAATTCGCACGCGACCAAAACAGAAGTCACTTTATTAAAAATAAGTTCAAACACTGATTTCAGCAAAACCTGATGAGAGATTTTAGTGCAACTAATTTTAGTGTATTATGCATAATGTTGTCTTAAATTTATGTTTGGTTTCACCTTAAAATATTAAGTAGTTTTTTTTTAAGTTGAATTTTTCATCATCATAATGTTGTTTTCTTAACATTTAAGTAAATTAGAAGACCCTATATCCGTTTTATTTCGACTTTTTGCATTCTTCTTGTGATGTTAGGAAACCAAAGTTAAAGCATAATGCCTCTGTTTTAGGTGTTTTTATTAAAACAAAATAGCCTCTTTTTTATGATATTTTTCATCAAAATGATGAAAAATCGCATTAACGCGAAACTGCATGCGAATATTTCGAAATCTTTTTTAAAATACGTAAAAGGCTTTAAAATTTGATATATTGGAACACTTTCTAAAGTTACTATGTTGACAAAAATCATTTTAAAGAACTTATTGACTTATTAACATATTATATTTTGTATATGGAATTTTTGTTCCCGTTGCTCTTCTTTAAATGAAAGTAATAGCTTACCAAGAAGAGCTCATCGAAAGAAGTAAAATTGTTCATGTTTTTCAGTAAAATATTCTTTTTATTTAAAGAAACGTTTCCTAATTCCCAAAAAAGCCAAACGGTAAGGTCTCTTTTGCTTATCATTTCTATAATATCTCATACTTCTCTCGCTCCTTTTTTCACGTCTTGCCTTCAAAGTTCAAAGCTCAGTAGTTAATCTCGGTAGCGAACGAGAGAATTACTTTAGCTGCACTTTGAGAGATTTTCTTATTATTCCCTCTCGTTGCGCTTCTTTAAATGATACTTATAGCTTAGCAAAAAAAACTCAGCAGAAGAAGTAAAATTCTTCATATTTTTCATTAAAATATTCTCTTTATTTAATCAACTCAATTCTCTCTTTGCAAAGTGTTAGGCCTAGAAGACTTGTCCAACTAAAAATATCTAAAGGATTGAGCGCACATTCTGTGAGTTGTAAGTCGTAGTTGTTGCGTTAAGTATTCGTCAAATATCATCATAATACATAATACCAGGATTTGGGATTCCGTATAAATATCAGTTAGTTTCATCTTCACTGGAAGTCCGACGCGCATTTTGTTGCTTCGATCGCTTGCCTTACGGGTATAAAATATTAATAATAATAATAAGTAGAGTACCTAGAGTCTAGTTAAGTAAATTAAATTAATTAAGTAATTAAGTTTACAACATTTTGTGTTGGGAGGGCAGGCAACCTTTAACCTTTGCAGATCTCGGCTCCGCCCCAACACTCGTTTTGATGATTGCACAAATAGCCAAATACATTTGAATTTCAGCTTGTCGCCAAGGAAATCGAACAAAAAATAATTATACTACGGACTTTGAGTATTAAACAAAACTAAACAATAAATGTATATAATGCATAATATATACAAATAAAAACAAAAGGATGCTAGAAGATCTAAGTAAGGTCAACAAAATCACAAATAAAAGAGAAATGACAAAAGGTTCTAAAAAAAGTGCGCTCGCATAATGAGAGCCAGTCAAAAATTTGTTTGTTTATAATTAAAGCCGAAAGTCATTAAAGTTCACTGAACTGTCTATGCTAGGGATGTAGATATATCGAGAGAAATATATAGAAAATATTAGAAAAATAGTATATAGTCGATATCTTAAGGGAAATTGATCTTTAGGCATTTCAATTAATTGATATTCTGTCTTATATATCGAAAATATTGTATTTTTCGAATACTTTTGATATATTAAACCGAATGACGATTTATTGCAATGCCTAAAGATCGATTTCCCTTAAGATATCCACACATAAATCGATATTCAGTTTAATATATCGAAAATATACTATTTTTCGAATGTTTTTGATATATTAAACAAAATATCGATTTATTGCAATGCCTAAAGATCGATTTCCCTTCAAATATCCACACATAAATCGATAATCTGTTTTGTATATCGAAAATATACTATTTTTCTAAAATTTTTGATATATTAAACAGAATATCGATTTATTGCAAGGCCTAAAGATCGATATTCCTTCAAATATCGACCCAGTATCGATATACCGATTTGTTTTCTGTCATCCCTAGTCTGTGCGTTGTTTAAAAATTCTATTCTAGCTAAAAATTAAATATTACTTAGTTAGTTTTGCTTACGAAAGGCTGGACGGAGCACGTACTAGTTGGTAGTTATAATAATATTGCTTATGCGTTTCTAGTAAATTTAACTAACCGATTTGAGTCTGCCGCGATCGCTTATCATCTACAACTAAATGTATCTATGAAGTATTCTACAGTTTCAGTTTCAGACCTCGCATTCTTCTTTCTTTTTTAAGGTAAAACGTTGCGGTTTGTGCGCGTTGCCAAAAGTCTTTACGTTGCGGTTTGTGCGGTGGTGGCCAGTGCCAAGGACTTGCCCTCCGCCACGGCACAGGAGCTGGGCGGCTGATGCTGCGGCTGCGGCGTGGGCGAAGGCGACGGCGAGATCTGTATCTCATTCTTAATGATGACATCCTGCTGCAGGCTGAGCATGGCGGCGGCAGCTGCCGCTGGATTTGATGTGGCCTCGTAGCCGCCGCCGCCGCCATCGCTGAGCTCGACATCCTGATCGGCATCCTGGTCCTCGAGCTTCACATCCGGCATCAGCAGCAGCGGTGAAGCATCCTCCTGGCTGTCAAAGGAGGCATTGTGCTGCTGCTGCTGCTGCTCCTGTTCGATCAACTGCTGCTGGTAGTGAGCCTGGTCCTGCTCCTGCTGCTGCTGCTGCTGATAGCAGCCAGCAGCCGCTGCATTTATCAAGTATTTCAAAGGACTGAACGCACCGATATCCTTCGGCGGCGTAAAGTTCTCGTGCGTCATCTTCAGGTGGTTCTTCATCTTGTCCGGGCGCGAGAACTCCTTGGAGCAGACCGGGCAGGGGAAGACCTTGCGGTGCTTGCCCTCGTGGTAGAGGAAGGCGTGCCGCTGGAAGCTGTACTTGTTCTTGAACGTCTTCTGCATGTTCTCCTTGGCGCACTCGGTGCACCGGTAGACGCCCTCCACCACACTGGCATAGCGGAAGAGATCCAATCCCCGCACGGACATCTCCGTCAGGTGCTCCGCCTGATCATCTAAAGTAGACTGGGCCTTGCGGCGCACCCGTCGCCGCTGAATGGGTCGCTTGGCTCCCTTCTTGCCGCTCCTTGGAGCAGGAACAGCAGCTGGCTCGGGTGAGTCTTCGTCGTGCTTGGAGCCTTCGTCCTGATAGCCAGGCAGTCCGGCATTTTCATCAGCCAGGGTTAGCAATTCATGATCGGGTTCGTCATCCTTCAGCGGCTGATCGTGCATCAGGAATTCCATGTCATCGTCCATAAACTGGCCAGCACTGGAGGGGGATGCCTGCTGCTGCTGCTGTTGCTGCTGCTGGTAGTAATTGGGATTATTTGCCGCCATATGGAGGAGCAGCTGGTGGTGCACCTGAGCCGCCTGCTGTTCGGCGGCATTGGCCAGCGATTGCAGGCCACTGCAGGCATTGACCTCCTCCTGGCTTGCCCTCGCCAACTCCTTGGTGGCACTCTCCTCGATACTCAGAGTGGAATTCGGCGAAACGGCCACTGTGATCCGTCGGGGAGTTAGTGGTATCTCGGGATCCTTGGCCCCACCTCGGAGTTGCTGCTTCAGCAGGGAGTTGGTGTTCCCGCCGCTGCCCTGCTTGATCTTCGGTTTCGAGGATTTCGACGGGGTTTGTGGCGGCGTCTGTGTGGGCGGAGTTGGATTCGGATTCGGCGGCGTTGTTGGATTAATGGCTCTAATCTTCAGGCCCAAAATTGTGGGCAAGTGAACGGGTGCCGACGAGTCCCTGTTGTCGCTAATCTCCAGCAGGGGAAGTGGTTCTTGGGGAGATGTGTTGCTTGTCGTGGACGTCTTGGGAGCTGCCGAGATTGTGGTCGAAGTGGAGCCAAAGAGCCGCTGGGAAAGCTCAGGGGTCGCCTGATTGGTGGTCACTGCAAATTAAGGAAATTGAAAACGTTAAATGATAGCTTAAAAATGTTTGTTTAATAGGTTTTTTATAACAATAATTGTTTTTAAACTCCGGAAAGCCGAAGATTGTATACTTATAAAGTTTGCAATTAAATCAGGAAACCAAATTTTAAATGCAACATTAAGCAAAAAAAAAGGATTAAATTCAAAAACAATGAAAATATTTTATTTACTTTATTTATTTGTATTTTTATTAATTTCAATGATGGCTAGATCAACTCGGCTGTTGATGCTGATCAAGAGTAAATATGATTTATAGGGTCGCAAATTACACCTCCACTGCTTTGAAAACTTCTGACTAGAAGTATAAAATCCTGCAAGGATTGTATGCGAAGAGATGCACTAGAAATTTAAGTAACACTGATAAAAAAATAAAATCTTTCAAGATTTTGTGCATTCTTAAATTAAAATCTTAATAAAAGACCAAAAATCTTAATAAAAGTTTTAAAATTCTGAAATTACGTGATTTTAAGCTTCATTTTAAACCAAAAAAACTCAAAAAAAAGAACAAAAAAAATCTGAAAAGAAGACCAAAATATTCTTGCGCTACTTTCGTAACCAAAAGTCTTGCAAAATTACTAAAAGTCTTGAACTTTTTTATCAGTGTAGAAACGTTTCCTAATTCTAAAAAAAGACAAATGGTAAGATCTCTTCTGCTCATCTTTTTTTTAAGATCTTATATTTCTCTCATTCCTTTTTCCACGCCTTGCCTGCAAAGTACAGCTTACTAGTTTCTCTCGGTAGCGAACGGGAGAATTACTTTGAAAGCTTTTCTTATTTGTTCTCTCTGAAAAAAAGGATAGCGGGATCACAAAGAGATCCTTTTAAGGGGTTTATCCTTTAAGTCTTAAGAGCGGAAGATAGATAATATATGGATTATATAGATATTCAAATAAAACCAATTAATTTTGTGTTTCAGAACAGATTTTGTTTGTTTTTTTTTTGTATTTTTTTTTTTTTAAGTTTTTCAATCGTGTTTCTTTTTATTTTTCTTCTGTTGGTCAGTTTTAAACGATATAGAGAATATAATAAATGTTCTGCTTGATTAATATTGCGTGTGATTCACTATTTAGTAATTATGTTTAACGTATCGTATCATACATATATGTATATCGTAAAGTGTGTATCGTAATTGGCTAATTGAAACGGAAAACCAATATTTTACCAACAATCCAGACAATTTTCTCATGTTTTTATTTTTTGCCTTGCATTTCATTATGTTTTATTGTTTTTCCTATTATTCTTTTCTTTGGGCATCAAAGCATGACTCACTCTATATATATTATGTTTATATAATGTATTCCTCGCATAGATTTCGAGTTTTGGACATGTGTATGTATTTTTTGAAAGCGAGAAAATTGCTGAAGCTTTTTGTTTGCAAAAATATATGTGTAAATATATATTATATATAAAAAAGTAGACTAAAAATATAAAGTAAAATATAGTACAAACAATATGCGTGTGTTGTTTGATTGTTTTTAAAATTAACGCCAAAAGAGAGGAGGAGTTTGGAAGATTGGTTTGGAGATTGGATGCTGGTTGAAAATCGGTTGAAGGTTGAAGGTTAGCTTTTGGGTAGAAGACGGCGGCTTATAGACTAAATTGCACTAGCTACCACTAAATAAAGAATTAAAAACAAAAATTATTTAATAAATTAGCGTACGCAGCTTGTTTATTGTTTTTGTTTAAGATTGCGCTTAATTTTGTTTCAGTTTTTGCTCTAGCAGTTTTTTGCAGTTTGTTTGTATATTTTGTTTAAACTAGTTTTCGAATTGCAACAAAAATATGACTTTTGAGGAATTACTTGCATATTTTAAGCCTTTTCCAGTGGTTGTGTTTTATTTTGTTTTTATTTATTTTTTGTTTGGAGATCGTTTTTCTGTGTGCTTTTCCTGGTTTGCTTGCTGCTTGTTTGCCACGTTACGTTTCTGTTACGATTTTTCAACTGCATTTTCGTTTAGGTTTTGTTTTTGATTTTCTTTTTCATTTTCTTTGGCGATAATTTAAGCCTCCGATATACAACATATGAATCGTTTGATTGATTGATAAGTTATGTTATTATTACAATTACATATATACCATTATTATTAGCGTTAAATTACAGTATTTATTGTTGCTTTTTGTGTGTGTGTCGTGTCTGTCTATCGTTGCCCATTAAATGGGTTCCTCTACTATTATATCGTGGGATATTTGCAGGGGGAAAACTATATAGGAGGAGTTCTGGGGGTCCTTTTGGGGGATCCTTGGCCCAGACTCGCTTGCTTTAACTTTTAACTAGCTTCATTTGAAGGCAACAAGGTAGATTTGCGCTCCCTCTCGCATTAATTAACATTACATTTTACATGGATTCAGCTCCTGCTTCTGCAATATTATTATTATTTAGTATTAACATTAGCGTATCGAACGTAGTGATAATGATAAATTAATTAATAGAACTACGGGCTAGACATACCATTCAATATTTATAGTTATTTTAGGTTTATAATTATGTATAACATATCTGCATATATATATTAATATATATATATAGTTTAATTATCTAAAAGTGCGGGGATCGGTTGTTAGATGCTCAGTAAGGCCGCTGCGGTGTCCAAAAGGTATACAATTAGTTTTTCCCTTCTTTTCGGGTGTATAAATTATAGTAAATCGGGATTAGGATTAGTTTAGGGTCCTAGCTTAAGCCTAGGAGAGGTTTGGATCCAGAAAAAAGTACAAACTTCCAGAGCCGGAGAGTCGGAGAATTGAAGAAATTTAAAGAATTATAATTGCACAATGTAAAATAACCGTAAATCGAATTCCTTTCTCCTTTTGTTTTTCCATTTAAAAAAAGGTTAAATAATAATTAATCAAAGCCAAGTAAAAAACTAAAAACAAAATCAACAAAAAAAAGATCTACTTTAATTGCTTAAGCTGCTGCTGCTGCTCGCTCTCAACAAACAAACAAAAAATCGCGAAGAGCGCCATGCGCTGCAACCAGATTCCTTCCGTGTTTCCCTAGCGGCTGCTCCTCTCCTCTCCCCTCCCTTATGGTTATTTTTCTTCCTACTCCACTATTTCTTTGAGTGCTTGTCGCTTGTCTACTTGTTATCTTTCCTTTCTTCCTTATCATCTTTTTGGACTTGGAGTGAGGTTGGGTTCGGAGGAGATTTATTACTGCGCCGCTGCTGCAGGCGCTGGCGGTGCCGCGGACGTTGTCAGCGGACCGAGGGAGCCGCCGCTGGAGGACGATGTCGATGAGGAGGAGGAGGTGGAGAGCGCATTGTTGCCGGTGGCGGGCAACGATTGATTCGAGTTCTGTCCACTCAGATCCGGCGGCGGCGGCGTCGAGGCTCCAGAGAGACCCAGCGGTTGGCCGGCGAGATTCGCTGCCGCCACATTGGCCAGCGCCGTCGATGGATTCTCGATCTTGTGTATGATCTTCACGTGCGCCGTCATGTTGTCCTTGCGCGTGAACTCCTTGAAGCAGAACGGGCACGGGTACACCTTGACGTTGCGCTTGTGCGAGGTCACATAGTGCCGGCAGAAGTTGCTGATGTGCGTGTAGACGCGCGAACAGACCTTGCAGCGGTACGTGTGCTCGCCCTCCTTGGTGCAATAGTCCCGCACCGAGCCCTCCGCCTCGCCCTCGCCCACGTTGCTGCTCAGATTGAGCTTGGTCTTCACCGAGGGCGTGCCCACGCCGCCGCCGCTGCTCAAGTTGGGCGTACTGCCGCTCAGAGAGCCGGCCTTGAACTTGAAGCCATCATTGCTATTGTACAGATCGAGGTATTCCTGGCTGGTGAACACGGCCGCCGTCGTCGGCTTCACGTCGCCGTTCTGCTTCCCCAGCTTGGGGCGTTTCTGGACGCGAGGCTTTCCCGCCGCCGCTGCCGCTGCCACGGATGAGGAGGCGGCGGGCGAACTGAGTGGCGTGGATGCTGCATTGACCTTGCCAATCGGCGTCAGTTTCGGTATGCTGACCATGCTCTTCACCTGCGCCCCGCCAGCTGCCATTCCCACGATGAGCTTGAGTCCGCCGCCGGCCGCTGCCGCTGCTGCTGCTGTTTCCGCTTGATGTTTCCGCTGGGCGGCTATGAGGAAGGCCTGCTGGCGCGCCTGCTCGTTGAGGTGGCTGCCGTCCGTCTGATCCTGCGTCGGCGAGCTGTTGTCGGTGAGGGGATTGTACTTGAACTCCACGGGCTCGTCGTATTCATCCAGCATGAGTTGAGGTTCCATGTACGAGGTGTCCATTGGCTCGCCATCGCTGTCGTTGCCATCTAAAAGAAATTGTTTAAAATAAATTGGTTAAATCTGGGTTCTAGTTAGTTTTCTAATACTAAGATTATACGTTTGCCTTTTTGTAAATTTCAATGTG
This sequence comes from Drosophila watanabei, assembly GCA_008042575.1. Taxonomy (NCBI): domain Eukaryota; kingdom Metazoa; phylum Arthropoda; class Insecta; order Diptera; family Drosophilidae; genus Drosophila; species Drosophila watanabei. The sequence goes on from VNJS01015007.1 coordinate 80,027, forward strand.
TTCAAATGTGTTCTATGAATTTTTCCTATTACAAATTGCTTGTTAATAAAGTTAATGAAAGAATAAGTGCCTTTGCTTTAATATAAAATCTTGCAGAGAGTTGCTATTATTTACAATTTAGTGTGAATCAAGTATTTATTTCCGAAAGTTATTTAAAATATTAATGATTTAAAGCGTCACAAACACGCTGAGTATTTAATTTAAAATCCACTTAAAATAATGCCCAAGAATATGGCTACAAAATTTTAAAACTTACAATAATCCATGAATTAATTCGTTGCATACTTTTAGCTGCCTTTTTACAAGATTTTAAATCAATTTCGGAGGAAGTTTTCATTTAATAATTAAAATTTGGCATGGAAAAAGTCCTAAACATTTATAAAAGTTCTATAATTTTAGTTTCTATTAATTATTTTACTAATAAAAATTTAGTATTTATAAATTCTAATTTTTGGAGGAAGTTTTCATTTAATAATTGAAATTTGCCAATAAAAAAGCCCTAAACATTTATATAAGTTCTATGATTGTAGTCTATATAAATTATTTAACTAATAAAAGTTTAGTAATTAAAAAACTCCACTTTTTACAATACAATATATAACATTTAACTGAAAGAATAATCAAATAATTAAAAATAATTGATTGATTTAAAGTTCAAACAAGAAATGCATGCGTTTCTTCATTGATTTATGGCTAAAAATAAAATATATTTTATAATTTGCAGTCGTATAATCTTAGTAAAAGTAATATAAGGTGATATATGTTGTACAAATGGGTGTGTTGTGTGTGTGTGCAGGATGTATGTATGCAAGAGAAAGGCAAAACACATGACGCGAGAGAGCGAGTGAGAGAGAGAGTGAAAGAGTTTCAAATCGGATCGGAAAAGCTATAGGGATTTCAAGCCATTTTCAACGCGTTGCGAGAGTTTGTTCGAAAAGTTTTTCAGTTTTCTTTTTTTTCTTTGCTTCCTCAGTTTGATCAGTTTTTCATATACATTTGTATGTTGTTTCGGTTCTTTTTTTCATGATTGTTTCGAGGAGGGATGGATCGGAAATGGACAACAGAGATCAGCACTTCATTTTTTGGTGATGATGGTCATTTTAGGAGACAGAGAAAGAGAGGTTACGCTTTTTTCAGGAGTTTTTCGCGAGATATTTCTTTTGTTTTTTAATTTGGAAAATTTTGGTTTAGCTGTATCTTGTTTGATCTTAGTTATATAGTTTCATTATCCCGTCGGCCATGAATCCCTGTGAGCTCAACCCGATTCTCAACTTCACAATTCTTTAATTCTCTTCGTCAGCTTGTGGATTTGCATTTCTTGGGCATCATCAACATCATCATCATCCTCTTTGGGGACACTCACCTGCCGACGGACGGAAGAGATGCCTTCGAACGAGAACACTTCACTTTGTTTTTTTTATTATTTTCTCACTTTTCTTAATTTCTTTTCACATATTTTGTGTAGGAGGAGAAGGAGGAGGGTAGCGAGAAACCGACGCGAGCTTTAGCTTTTCAGATTCAAGATTCTACAACTAATTGAAAGGCGTAAAATCCCTTTTTTAGCTTTTCCGATATTCGCAGATGAGATTTGTCGAACGAATTCAGCCTGGCTCTGTATTGGTTTTGAGTTGGTAATTCGACTTTTGCTGGGTGCACATGAGAGGTATCGAGATATTGGTTGATGGTGCAGTTTTTTTTACGTTTTTATGGTTATATATTCAAATGATCTTAGGACTAGGCAATGGTTCTTCTTTAAGGCAGTGGCTAAACTCACCGGAAGTTGTGCTGTTGTCCTCTTGGTGGTGGTGGTGGCTAACAACGCGGTGCTCCTTGGCGTTTTTTGATCGTTTCGTGGGCAGAGAGTCGCGGCTTTCCTGTGAGAAGAAAATAGGAATTGAATAAGATTCCGCGAAATCTAAGCTATATTCTCCTGTAAAACTCACATTCAGATCATCCGTATTGCCAGCATCTTGCTGATTATCATCGGAGCCATCATCGTTGCCGGAGTATGAATCGTTGCCCAGTTTGCCATTGCCCAGATCGGAGTCATTCATCAGGTTCTCGCGCTCGAAATCGTCATAGTCATTCCCCGTCCCATTCGAGCTGCCCGATAGTTTGCGGGGCCTGCCCCTTTTCCGCTTGGGCATCAGGGCTGAGCTAAGCAGCGATGGCTGCACCGGCAGGGTGGGCGTATTTCCAGCATTGGCGGCGGCGGCGGCGGCGGCACCGGCCAGCAGACCGCCGGCCTGTGCACGATTCCGCTGTGGCACCAAATACGGCTGAATGCGCTGCAGCTGCGGGGGAGTGGGCGTGCTCTCGGAGCCAGCCGAAACCGTTCCCGCTGCAGGTCCAGCTCCAGCAGCTGCCGTGGCCGGCGAGGGCTTGTCGTCGTTGACCTCGGTGAGGCCCTTGATGCGCAGGCTCTCGGCCACGCGCAGGAATGCGGTAAGTCGCTCCTGGTCCACAGATACCTCGCCTCTGTACATAAAGTCCAGCAGGGATTTCATGTCCGAATAGGGCACATCCTTGAGTATGACAATCGGATGCTTCTCCGGATGATTTATGAACAGGGCATTGAAGTACGGACTACAGGCGGATAGCACCATCTGAGGAGGAAACATTAGATGTATCATTGTTAGGTTTAATTTTAAGTACTACTTAATATTCAATGATCATAGATCGAGACGAACACCCACCTTGTGTGCCTTCAGGTATTGCCCCTCTACGGCCAGCGTCACATCTGTGAAGGTTTCTGCGTGGAGCAGCTGGTCAAAGACGGACAGCAGGTTGCTCTGGTGGTTGTTCCACCGCAGGCAGAAGCGTTGAGATGCCATCTTCATTGGGAAGCCGTCGTGTGTTTGCGTCACTTAACGGAGGAGCGAAGCGGAGTGAGTGAGAGGCTGCGATCGCGATTTATGTCCTCATGCGCGGCTCGGGGTTCATTTAAGGTCCTTCGATTGTCCTTTTTTTCTCTGGGATTCTCCTGGGGACCCTGTGAGACTTATTCTGAGCGGGGACAGCCGTTAAAACATATATTCCAGGGCGTGCTGTAATGGAAGGAATTACAAAGATTAGTATTTTTAGGGGTTCCAGGATTTGGCTTTCAAAAACTTGTTCAGGACTGTAAAAACTAAGAATGCTGGAAAGAGGATAGTTACTGTTTTACGGCTCGAAATATTTAACTTTGTAGAAAAACTAAAAACATTTTCAAGTGGTTTTTGCTAAGTTTGTTTGTATTGCTTTAATTATATTTTATATCATTCAATCGCAAAACAAAGAGAAGTTGTCACTATAATTCACAAACAACCATTACATGGATTGTTTTAAAAAAAAAAAATTATTTACTGCTTAGGTCGTCACTCCCCTGAAAATACCATGAATTAAAATATATATAATAGTTCGAATCAAAATTAGCTTCCTTATCCTACTCCGCTATTAAAATATTAATTGTAAAACTTGCAAGTTGAGCGTTAGTAAAATTTCCGCTATCCTAGGTTCTACTTAGCCAAGACCCACTGTGCGGAGAGATTTGATGTTCCCTCAAAATCAAAAAAGGACTCTCCAATGGAAACGGCGCTGCTGCTGCGCTGCCGGCGTCCAATTGAGCGCGCGGGCACAGAATTTAATTTAGGAGGCGACCCCAAAGGGTCAAACGAGCAGAGCAGCACATTATGCAGGCCCGCTCGATGAGGGAAAACGTAAATGAGGAAATCTAAATGGAAATTTCAAATGTGTTTCAAATGGGCAGCCGCCAGCGGCAGCAGCAGCAACAAATACGACAGCCACACGCACTGCACGGTGTGAGCGAGCGAGAGAGAGCGCGCCAGGCAAAGAGAGAGTTCGCCGGAAGAGAGCTAGTGTTGAAATGGGACGGGACGAGAACTGATGATGACAGCAACTGTTGCCTGTGCGCCTGTGTATGTGTGTGCCTGTGACTTGAAAACTTGCCAAAGGGTGTGGAGGAATTAGGAGAGCACGTAAAATGGAATGGAAAACTTTACATGCGACACTCTGGAAACTGGAACGCGCACACACCGACACGGCCGAGATTCCAGGCAATCGCAGTGGAAAGTCATGAAATTCGTGGCACGTTTTTTTTTTTCTTCCTCCGTTGCTATGTTATCACTTTCTGTGATCGTAATTCCAACAAAAAATCCTTGTCTTCTTTTTCGAAAACCCACGCTTCCTCCACTTGCTAAATATTTGCGTTCGCCGCGCTTATCTTATCGCTTTCTTGGTCGCTTTGTTGTACACTTAATTGAAAATCATTCAGCATTCCCACAGAAATTCCCGTCTTCCTGGCACACACACACACACAAACGGCCCAGCACAGTCTCCACTTTTCTTGCTCTTCTCTGTTTCTGTTTTTTCCACGCTTCTATTTTGTGTTGTCTATGCTTTGGCACTGTTCGGTTTGTTTGCAATTGTTATTGTTTTTATGCACTTGTTCAAATCAATTGAGAAGCCACACACCATTCAATACACAGATGCAGAGAAAGAGAGCGAGAGAAAGAGCATGATCACAGACACACACACAAAATGCCAAGTCAAACAGTTATTAGAAAAGCTCGACGCGGCAAAAAGCTTAAAATTTTTTTTCGCCTGGCACGATCGCACAAATAGGTATATTTTTCATTTATAGCTCGGTTTTAAATGGAATTGTATTGTTTTCTGGCTCACTTCGTTGTAATTTTTATTTCCCTTGCCGCCTAACGTTTGCGGTTCCTTGTGTTTTTATTTTCAACTGCGTCGAAGAGGAGACCGTTGTTGTTGCGGGAAAGACTCGGGAAAGACTGGAAAGACTGGCGCACGAATGAGTAAGTCAAAGTCCTCGACGCAGGAAGCCGACTGCGCTGCCGGCGCACCACCACTCACTCACACAAAGACGGGGCGCGCCTGATAAGAGCGGATGTTTTTTAGGGGTGGGCGGTTCGTTTGCCTGCGGAGATCACTTTACGGCACACATGCGCTTATTTTTACACCCCCTTCAAACACACACATACATCCACTCATAGGCAGACCTTGCAGGAATAGGCTGCGGTGAGAGAGGGACAATGAGAGAAGGAGAGCAGTGTGCGAGCGAGAGGCTCCTTCAGATAGGGGGGGGATTATTTTCTGACTGAAAGTCCTAAATTTCTAGACACCCTTTCCTTTTCTGCCTTTTTGTCCTTATCGTTTTCTTTCCTATCTGTGGTTGGTTAATTTTCTTGGTCCTAGACTTCCGTATAATTTCATATTTTAGATTTTGTCTTTTTTTTTTTATTCGGCTGATAATAGTAATTTTATTTAAATAATTATTTTTATAATTTGTGAAATAATACTTTTTTTCTCTCGACTACTTTATTAGAAAACTTTTTCAAGTTACCTTTTATATTTTTTTTATTACTTAAAGGTTTTTTTATTCCAATTCGTAAGTTTCATATATTTTAATTCCATAATTTTGATTACTTATTAGCCTGTACATATTTTTTTATTGACTTTTTATTTTGATTTAAAAATTTTAATATATTTTATTAAACATTAAATTAAATTAATTAATAGTTTAATACAAAAATTTTACGTATAAACAGGTCAACATTTCATCAGATTCAAATATAACATTTTTAACTAGTTCTTTTAGTTTTTAGATTATAATGTCTAAGTGAAGGTATTTTCCAAATCCATTGAAACCACAGTAATTTTCTCCTTTTGAACTTTTTTTCTGCATTCTGACATTCGTTCTATTCCATTTTTCGATTTCGACTTTAACATAATTAAAAATTACTAGGCACCTTTATCCACGGCTGCTATATCCTTTAATTTTGATCGATGAGTTTTCTTTTCAATCACTTTGTTTATTTTGCGAGTTGTCGACAGTTTCTCTTTTATTTAAGAGATTTTTCTTTGCTTTTTTCACTTAAGGGTGGCTAATTCACTGCCCGCAGTTGTTAAACCGATATTACTAGGCACCTTTTTTGCCGTATGCTATATTCGCCTGCTTCCTTTGCACTTATTTTTTTGTTGTTTCCTTCATTTAATTTTAACTTGTGGAAATTTTCACAACTCAGCGCGAGAGAGGGAGACGGAGACAAGAGGCGGGGAGCGGTCGGCGGGCGCGCGTGTGGGGCGGAAAGAGAGAGAGGGATCCGCACGAACGAACCGAACAAAACGAAAGAAACTCTCTTTGGGGCAGCAAATTCGTCCGTCTCGCTTGACACCAATACACTGAGTGATCCTCGGTGATCCAACTTCCAAGCTCCAAAGCAGCGGCGCCGACCGCGCTGCCAGCGCACACTCACACACGAGCGCCCGCACACAGGCGCAGCACCGAAAACAATCCTACATCCGTTGCCTCTCTCGAAAGGAACGGGCTGCGACTTGTGGAGACTTTTCGCTTGGTCCCCGAGTCTACACAAACGAGAGAGCGGTGCGCGAGAGAGAGCAGGGGCGCGCTCGCTGTTGCTCTCTTGCTTGCGCCTTTGACTTTTTGAATTTTTAATTTCCTTTACACGCGATGAGCGCTGCGCTGCTCCGAAGGAAGGAGGGAAGGGGGACCACAGCAGAATGGATGGAGGGGACAGCGAAACGGGGTTAAAAAAAAAAAAACGAGCTGGAAAAAAGCTAGGAACAGCAACCTTTGGGTGTGCAACAGTTGATGATTTGTTTTTCCCTCGGTTTTTGTTGTTATTGTTGTTGCTGTAAGGGCAACAGGCGGCGCGGCGGCGACGTCGGCTTTTTGGGTTGGGCTTGGGCTCTCCATTTTGGGGTTGGGCTGGAACACCCCGCGCACCTACCACACCCCATCTGTAGCTTTGCTGGCTTTTCCAGGCCACTGAAATTGGAAAAACCATGTGGAAACTCGAGATCCAGCGACGCAGGCGTGTTTCATCCGTGGGACATACAGTGGGAACTCGATTCGTGAATCTACTTACTAATTATAATTTATAAACTCAAGTAACAAATATGCAACATCCTAACAAAATAGTTATTTAATTTACTGGTGATTAATTATTGATAATATCCTGTAATCCCATACGGGTAGGGGTATTTAGGGATGCTCCACTGTACTACATAGTACATATACTCATGCGAGTGTGGTGGTGTGCAGGAGCCTTTATGTGTCTTTTGTTGTTGTTTTTAGGCGAGGGATTACGTAAGCGGGCTGTAAATTCTACAAGTGGAGTGGCGGCTCTCGGCTCCAGTCCGATTGGAATTGAGAATCCTAAGCGGAGCTTTGAGCAAAGTTCCCTCCATCTCTCTCTCTCCCTCTTTTTTCGCTGTCCCTGTCTAAATGTATGTGCCTTTTTGCTGTTTTGTGTGTGTGTTTTTTTAATTTTATCCTACACACCTTGGTGGGTTTTTTAGTTGTTGTTGTTGTCTATTATTAACTGACTGAAGGCGTAACGGCAACAATAACAAAAACAATAAAAACAACAGAAACTACAACTATCCCCCCGCATCACCCCTTTTAGCGCCCCTGCAACGGAAACGATCGTTTCGCCTAATAGGCTCTCACACACACACAGGCACACGCACACGAAGCTCCCCAGCCCAGGTGAAATAGCAACAAATGTACACAGACACAGAGACAGGCGTACGGTAGAGGTAGTCACTGAATCGTAAATTCCTGTTGCTGGCTCAGCCTCTGCCGGCGTCGACGTCAGCGCTGCTGCCTTAGCAGCGCAATGCCTCTGTTGTTGTTTGCCTTGCCCTATTGCGTGTTGTTGGTGGTGGATTTTTTTCTCAGTCTGTTTAATTTTTTGTTCTACATTTTGAGTGGCTTTTGTGGAGCTTTGCCTGGGATCGGATTGGATCGGAACTCTGACTCTGAATCTACGCGGAGGTACGGACTATGGTCCACGGTAGTGCACCGGAAGAAAAAGGATCCTAGTTCGGAGAAAGAGCAACTTATGGTGTATTTCTGTTTCGCGTCCTGATGTTAAGGTTAAGGATCATATCTAAAATAATAAATTCATATTTATTTGATCTAAAAATAACAGAAAGATAAGAAAGCAAGCTAACTTCAGCAAGCCAAACATGTTATACCCTTACAGGGTGCATTTGGATAAGAATGTCGAATAAGTAATTAATTTGATAGATCAAAAAGGCCAAGAAGCTCCTTTTGAATTTATTTTTTCAGTGCAGGGACCCTGCTAGTATTAGTGGTGCCTAGTGCCTTTGCCTTTGGTTTTCCATTGTTGTTGCCGTTCGTTCTACTTAGTCTCTGGTCTAATATGTATAAACCGCTCTATCTGCTCCACCGCTCAACGACTTCCTCTCTCTCAGCTCCAAGCTATACGCTCCATGCTCCAAAAAAAGGGAGCGAGGGGAGGCTGTCTGCCTGCTCTCCTGCTCGAATTTTATCAGCAAAAAAGTTACAACAATACAAAAACACAATGTGTGTGTGTGTGTGTTGGAGAGCGGAGGTTATGTGGAGGTAGTACATACTATATAATCGGTGACAGGGCTCACAAATTAACGATGATGCTCCTCCGCCCCTTCCCCATGATCATCATCATGATGATGTTGAAATTTCGGCTGGGAGTGAAAACGGAATTTTTACTTTTTGACGACGGAGGAAGACCCGTTTGAAGATTGGTAGGCAAACAACAATGAGGATGGGCAATTATAAAGAGTGATTTTTCCAATATGATAGGTTAGATAGATGGGGGAATCTCTTTATTTAACCAATTTCACGATGTATCCTTATGGTACCGGGGCTTGAAAAAAAATCTAGACACTTTCTTAAGACTTTACCCAGACTATGTATATCCTTTGCTCTAAATATTCTACCATATTCCTTGATCCTAGAGCTTTCGAGATCTGCAGGGTGACTAACCATGTATTTTGGGACTGCAGGTCATATTTAGCTTGATCTTTTACTTAACTACTGATCACAGATCTATTTATAGACACAACCCTTTTCAGAGACTAGACTGAGTCGTCCGTTGGCATGGCTCAGTGGATCTGTGGCTGCCAATTGTTACCCAATATCTTTCTGGCTCAAAGTGGGTTTCCAAGTTGCTTGTTGTCTTGGCGGTGTGTGCGTGACACTTGGCACATGTGGCCCACACACAAGACAATCAACACACAGTAGACTGGCTGAGGCGCCCCCGCAATGTACAGTGATATCTCGACATCCAGCGAGGCTGGGGCTGAGCCACCGAAAAAATCACCGGAGCCTGTGATTGCTACATGCGTGAGTGTCTGTCTGTCGCTCCCCCTACCTCTGTCTCTGTCGCACCTTGCCTACGAATAGTGCGTGTGAGTAGGATGGGGGTAGAGGAGCTCGCTCAGCCTCTGTGCTTTTTTCTTTTTTTTTTTTTTATTTTTGTTTTTGGTTTCCTCAAGCGCTATTTGTGCCGTGTAAACACACGCCGAAAGCCACTGAATGAGTTGGCCCAAAGAGCGAGAGAGCGCGAGCGAGATGCAGATACGTTAGAAGAGCGCTAGTGTGTTGGTGAGTATCTGTGTTGATGACTGACTAACTGAGTAACCGCTGCTAGCTATGTTATGTGGCCGGATTCTGGTGCTCCGTCCGTCCCTCGTCGGCGGAACAGGTATCGCAGGTTGGCACTAAACACATGTCCCGCTTCTCTGCCTCTCCCGCTCTGGCCCTCCTGCTCGCTCCCCCCTCTTCGAACCTTCCTTGAAAGCTTCTAGAAATTAAAACCTCCCAAGTCAAGTCGTCCCTCCTTCTACATGAGAAAAAAAGCAACAAGAGATTAATTATGAGGGTCTATAAAGGTATTGTAGAATTCTAAAATATATTTTTGGGAAAAAACTTTAATTATAAGGACAAAAATGTTTGAAAAAAGCGCACCAAATTGACTAAATAAATGTGCAATCTTAATGTATGATATTTTTGGGCTTCTTTTGGGGTTCTCTCCTAATAAAGTAGACCTTTTTATTGTCGTAATAAAATAATATCTATTCCTTGTATTTCCTATAAAAATGTTTCGACATTAGTGACAATTCTTCAAATGTTTCTTTTAATAATTTTTCTTTCCCTTTCATACATTTCAATCATTCCATGTTTTAGGTTTCTTTCCTGATAAACTAAAAATATGAATCCTAAAAAAAAATACAACAATCTAGTCTTTACCCATAAGGATATTTGAGTGTAAGCTCTTCGTTGCTCAGTGTACAATTCTTATAATTTTTCTTCTAATGTTTCTTTTAATATTCTTTTCTCTCTCTCTCTCTGTTCTCTCCTGGGCTAACAAAATTGTCGCCGTTGCTGGAGCTCTTTGTACTTTGCTTACATGCACAACTCCTCTCCTCTTCTCTCCAAATCTCCGCTCTTCCCACCAATTCTCCCCACTTGGTTTTCTAGCGACGACGTTTGGCTGTCTTAAGGTCTGTTCGTTTCTAGCTCTTACTCTTTCGCTCTGCTGCGCCTTTGTTCGCCAAGTGTAAAATTCCTTTGCACGTAGGCACCCAACGGAAGAAGAAGAAGAAGTAGGAGAAAAAGAAAAAGCTTGGCTTTAAAGCATAACAAAAACAGAGAGAGAGAGAGAGAAAAAAAAATGAAAAGGCGAACAACAACCACAACAGAAAAAGGTTAGCAGCGAAGCACGTAAGCTTCCAAAGAGAAGGGGTTTCTATTTTTCTGTATTTTCAAAGGGGTGAGGAGACAGCAGGTGGGCCTTTGTCAATGCCACACACAAACACACGCTTAAATAGATATAATACAACATTGTAGGACACAGACAACACACCCACTTGCAAAATATGTTGAAATGCATTTGTATGTAAATACGTAAATAATTTCATTCACAGAGAAATTTAATAATGGACAATGCTTGGAGGAACCCCAATTCCATTTGAAATAGTTCACCAACATTGTAGTAAGATTTTTATTCAAACAAAATATATTTTTTGACGGAGGATCCATTTTTATACGCCAGACTTTTTTATATTTATCGAGTAATTGTACAGGTTTTTTAAAAATCAATCAAAGAATAGCTTAATGTTCCCTACCTATCTCCTGCTCTCTCTTTCAACTTGCACTTAGTGGCGAACGAGAGAGTTTTCTTAGTTGCTCTTTTAAGAGAGTTTCTTGTCTTTGACAAGATCTTTTGTAATATGTTGAAAATAATGGAACTAAATCTTTAAAACCAAAAAAAATATATTTTTTTCTCCCAGTTATATACAACGTTTATCTACATAGTCTCCTTACGTTATTAATTAATTGCTTGTATATACGATATTCATGTCTTGTCTCTATATATCTATTGGCTGTTATCTCTTCTAAAGTATCAATAAATCGATTGTTAAGTAAACTTTGTTTGCTGACATTTCGAAAAGACGTTTGTTTGATTTAATGTTTGCCGTGGAAACCTGATTTAAAATGTTGGTTTCGCTTTTTTCTGGGTTATTCTGCAATTAGGTTGAGAAAATTAAGATCCTGTTTCTAAATGGAGCGGTCGATAAAATATCTAAATAAGTATTAATAATAAATCACGTTTCAAAACCAATATGTCTTTCATGTAATAGATGAAACCTCTGGAAATGTCCACACAGCTTTGAAAACATATGGCTGTAATGGCAACCGTGTACATATATGATCATATACATATGTATCAACTGTTTCCTATCGTATATGGCAAACATTTGCGGAGGAGTGATCGTCGGCGAAAACTACAAAGAATCGCTCTGCTCTTCAGCTAGTCAACTATGAATTCAGAGAACGAAGAAGGAGGTGTACGGGGAAGGGTCTGCTTCACTGGGGCTGTTTTTTTTTTGTTACAAGGGGCAGACGAGAGAGGATGTGGAAACTTGTTGCCCTCGCTGGATGAGCTCACCCTGGCGATCGGCGGGATCTGGAACCTGGGGGAAACTGCGACTTTAACAGTGACTGATTTGTGGTCGTTGTTAGAGGCGAACAATTTTTGTCTTTAGTTTATTTACAGTGGAACTTTTGCCATATTTTTATCCATATTTCCTTTGGCGTACCTAGTTTTTCCTTTGTTTTTTTTGTAAGGAAAAAACCCCCAACTGGGGACCCGAATACTTCTCTACTCGTTTTGGCTGTTGATTACCAAATCGTTTTTTGGCTGGCATTTTGTCAGTCGCTCATAGGCGCACCATAGAAGGGCGTCGTCTTGCAACACACTCATTGTACCCCTTTGGAAAAAAGATGCCCCCGTCCGTGGCTGTCAGCAATATTGATCTATGCCTGTGTTTTTGTTGCTGTTTTTAACGCCTCGACGACCCACACAAACAGCGGCCCCTCAGTCAGTCATTTGCCCTCGCAGTCGCGTTCGTCGTTCGATGTTCGCCGTTCGCCGTTCGAAGAGCTTTTTATGGCGGTGTCCTTAATTTAGACATTCGAAATGCGGGTCATCGGCGGACGGGGAAAGTTTCGGGGCACTCGCACTGACACACTTGGATGGCCACTCGACGATCCACCAGCCGACAGCCGTCATCCACCATCCGCACTCCACATGGCCACCACATAACCCAACAGAAACCCTCAAAGCTGGAGAGTTATTATAATAATAAAGATTGTCCTCGGGATTAGAAATTCTGCAAGGAGTTTGCACTTTTACCCAAGATAGCTTTTTTATATAATTCTCCATAAATATTCTACATTTTTAACCTTTTTCAGCGTTTTTTCCTTTGCCTTCCACGCGCATATTTGTAATTCTCTTAACCGCATTCAGCTGATAAGACAGGCAAAGGAAGTACCTCCACGATAGCAGTGTGTACACATGTACGTACTCGTACTCGTCGTACTTTGCCATTGGGACACGGACAGATAAAGGCACCAGCAACCAGTTGGGAGGCCATCCATGAGTCAGGAACGCCCGATTGCCCTTTTTTCTAGGAGCTGCGAGAATTCGAAATTTTTATTCTTACCCAAAATAAAAAAAAGCTTTCTCCGCCTTTCAGCGATAACAGCGTCGTCGAAGAGAGCGGCGGCGACCAAAGAGCGCCAAAATGAAATTAGAATGCCGGCATTCTCCGAGAGAATCCGAAGAACACATGCGTTTGCTTTCTGCTCTCGGAACACAGGAAAAACAATTATCATAAAAGATTTCGAGGAAGTTAGCATATAGTTTTTTAAATTTTTATGAAGTTGTGCCTATATTTTAAATAAAATAAAAAACTATTGTTTTTTTAATTTTGGAAGTCCAATTTACCAAGTAACTAATAATTCAATGGAGCCTACGAGTCGATTCATACATGTAGAAGATAGTACCTGGAATTATAAAAGTCATTCTGTGATAATAAACTATTTAAATAATATTTAACAAGTTTTTTCCAGTAGGGCTTTAGGGTTCTCTAATTTTTAACTAATGTCTGAAAAGTATTTCTTTAATACCAGTAAATAAAAAATTGAATTATTTACTCAGTTGACAGTGTATTTATTGAAATTCTTAGGCAGATTTGCATTCCTTTCCTCTAAAAAAGTGGGCGTTCTTCCTGGCGCCGTTAATGGAAATTAGAAAATGTGGCGCGGATATTTATAAATTGACCCAATTGCGGGTATCCAGCCAGCGATTCGATCCTCTGACGAAACTTTTTAGAAACAGCTGCGCCCAGCAGACGGCTCCATGCGGCATTCACAGTCACGTATCCCCACAAGACGAAATATTCCCCCGTCCGCCCACCCGCGTTCAATGAGAGGGAGAAAAAGAAGCTCCCGAGGATCGTTCGGATTGCTTGGTGTGGCTTCGGTTCGTTCAACGAACAAAGGAAACGATAGCCAAAGGCTGAAGAGGAAAAAAGCAAATTTTTGTACTTGGTGACTGTGATGGAATACCCTGTAATCCAGACTTTTATTATTCTGTTAAATATAAACTAATATATAATAAATGCAACTATATAGTTGAATATGATTTTAAAGCTTTAAATTGTCGCATTGTTTTGATAATTGTGATAGGAAACTGCTGTGCTAGGCTTTCTCATAGTCCCTATATACCCTACACTTTCTTTTGATTGCAGGGTAACTCCCTGAAAAAGCACGCAGTGTGTGTGTGAGTGCGTGCTGCTTTCTCTTTCGTGCGTTTTGGGGGCCGCTGCCGCTGCCTCGGTCGACGTCCTCAGCCGGGCTGCGTGCATATTTGTATTTGTTGTTTTTATATATCTCCTTGCTGCTCTCCTGCTGCTGCTTTGATAGCGATCCACCTCCTCTTTCTCCTTTTGCTTCTGCTGATCCGCCAGCTACCTGTCCCTCTCCCACCACCACCCACTGCTGACGCGCACTCAATTAAGCTTATCGCGCACTGTGCGTGAGTGTTGGTGCGTCGGGGATATTGCTTGCTCACTTTTTTAGAGGTGACTTTCCTCATATTCGCTCCTTCGAGGCTACGCTTGCTTCTGTCATTCACTGCTACCCCACCCCACCCACTTCCTTGGCCACCGAAAGACTGTGTGTGTTGGTGGCGTGTGCAAAGCGGCAACAGAAGCAGCGGCCGCAATCGAAAAATCCTCTTTGAGAGGATTAAAATATACACACAGCTTTTTTCTTATTGTCATGTGCTCTTTATACCGCCTGCCTGCCTTGCAGCTAACGGTACAGTGGAGCAGAGGCGCAAAATGTGGGGGGAAAAAGGACTGCGAGTTACAGTGGGCCACATAATGGTTTTATTAACTTTTGTTTTTATTTGATTTCTTAATTATTAAAAAAAAAAAACGTTTTATAGTTAATTATTTATAACACCCTTAAATACTGTACCCTCTCCTATGTTTACAGACTATTTAAATACTGTATTTTCTAAAACAAGGCTTAAAAATGTATCGATCGTTTCTAAGGTTGCTAAATATACTGTGATATTTTGGTGATTCCCATTTCCCACATCATCTCTTGAAATATTTAGGTGCCACTGTGTCCGTGCCTGGTTGTTATCCCATTCCCCAACCGCTATCCATACCCTATCCTCCATCCCCAATTGGCAATCGGCGCGTCCCACAAACGGACAATGTCCCCTCGAAAAGCTTAAGGGTAGCCAGTGACTGCGACGCCGGCAGCGTCGCTTTCAATTACATTTCATTTGCATTTCTTAGTTGCTTATTTTTTGTGTGAGTTATTTCTCTTTTTTTTCGCTGATGTTGCCTTTTCCCGCAAACACACACACATACACACGCGCACAGATATTCTTTTGCAGCCTTAAGTCGGATGCCTGGCCATTCGCTCTCCTTTTTGCGCTTTTCGTTCGCAGAATGCAAAATAGGAAACGGCACAACAGGCACGAGTATGTTTTTTAGGCACCACAGGGCGTATACTTGACGCGGACATTGAGCTGCGCGGGCAGCGACGTCGGCGTTGTTAATTGAATTAAAGTACCCATGTATGCATGCGTGTGTGTGTGTGCAAAAGGCTTAAAAACAACAGCAACAATAACAAATAATATAAAAAAATATATGAGAAAAAAAAAAAAACGGCAACCAGCAGGCGGAAATTGTGAAATAAGCAGAGATCCAGCCCCAGGTGCATTTCGGTCGGAAAATTACCAGAAATCCTTTTGTTTGTTTTCAAACTATGCTTAATTTATCGAAGTTATTAACTTTTTCAACATATTCTTGAAGAATATATGATAATTTGATTTTAAATACAGAATTATACGAAGTATTTGTTCAGATTTTAGTGATTTTTTTTACAAAAATACTAGCTAACTTTTTACAAATAATAATTAAACAAGTAACAAAGTATTTCATTCTTATTTTTAGGATCTTTCACTTATAAATCTAAAAATATTCAAATCAAATTAAGCCAAAATATAAGCATTTAGAAGATTCAGAGAACGGTAACTATATCCGGGGTCCAAAGGGTTAACTCTACCTTCTGGCTTCTGTCTTTCTCGCCATGGCTTTTGGCCCATTCTCTTTTCGCGAAGATTTCTGCCTGAGTTAC
Organism: Drosophila watanabei; assembly: GCA_008042575.1. Lineage (NCBI taxonomy): Eukaryota > Metazoa > Arthropoda > Insecta > Diptera > Drosophilidae > Drosophila > Drosophila watanabei. The sequence goes on from VNJS01015007.1 coordinate 95,868, forward strand.
AAAACATATTTTGGTCACTGACCTTTTCCTCTTCTGTTTTTTCTTGTATTTTTTGTTGATTCCTCATTTTTTTTTTTTTGGCTGACTTTTGAGCTGTTTTTGTTTGTGTTCCACTTTTGAATTTAGGTTTTTGCAGTAGTCGGAGTTTATTGCAGCAGATTGCTAATTAAAAACAGGAGATATATGAGCGGCTTGTATGCATTATCAGGATGGACAATCGGAGCAGCAGCAGCAGATAGCCGAAAGGCAGAGGAAATACCTGGCATTCTTTCGAGTTCCGATCGAAGAAGGCACGTCAAGTGATAAAAATCAGAGGTGCATTCAGCTAAAATTTCAGCAAAACGCCAAAAGCAAAAAGTATATGAGAAATATGAGCAAAAGGAGTATTTCGTCAAGTAAAGCTGAAGAAATAAGAACCACGTGAATATACACAGGAAAATTAACAGGGAACAGACCGCAGACAACAGACTTTCTTCTTCTTTTGCCCGGCAGCTGGCAACTTGCAAATTAAATAAATAAATATGAAATCATTTTGAATAACAATAAATAAGGAATGTATTGTGCGATTTTTTTTTTGGTTCCGATGCATTCTTTTTACGACCAAAAAGTGGCAGGAAATCAGGGAGTATTTTTCAGAAAATTAAGTAATATTTGTGAAACCTCAGATAATAAAAAGAATTGGAAAAGAGTAAAGTAATTCATATAGATTTTTTTTTATTTATTTATGTAATACTTTAAAACTAAATAATAAATTTATAGAATATTGTATAAACATTAAATATTCTATATATTCTATTCTAAAAAAATAATTGGCATAAAAGACATAAAATGTTTGGATTCTGATAAAATTTGTTTTGATATTTCAGGCACATATAATTATTAAAATAATTTTTGTTGCAGAATATTTTTCAAGGAATATTTATTCTTTATTTATTTGTTTCGTTGCGTGTAGAATGAGAAAGAGAGCTTGCTGCGGAGAGAGTTTTGTCTATCCCGAACTCTCTCCCTCTCTCTTGCTCTCTAATATTGCGTATACGCCGCATGGACTTTTACTCAATTTTGTTATTGGGGTTTTTTTCTTCCAACTACAACAATAATAATAATAGGAATGCTTCGATCTTTTTGGGCACTGTTAGTCATGTCATCCTCTTTCTCTTTGGCCTTCTCTTTTCCCCCCTGCTGCTTTTCTTCTTGTTTCGCTGCTTTAACTGTTTCGATCGCCGGTCGCTGAACAACAGTTATAATTTGAGCATAATTTCAACTGAGCGCAAGGTGTGTGTGCGAGCACAACAAACAAACGAAAAAAAGCTTTCAGAAAGAGCAAGAAACAAATATAGTAAAGAGAGCTAAATATCACCGTTTCATATCCCACTCGGCCCCTTCCTCCCTCGCTGTCTATCTCTTTGCGTTTCATTAACAAAACAACCGCAAAATTTATGTGTGATCAGAGAGACTTGGCGTTCGTTTCCTTTTTGCGCCAATGCAAAATAATAATTCATGATTGCCACCACCGCTGCCACAGTGTGTGAAGTGGGTTAAAACAAAAACAAAAAAAACCAAAAACAAAACCAAAACAAATGTAGATCAGAAGCGGAGATTGGGCTTTTGGGCTGTGATCTTAAAATGGGATTTGCATAATTGAATTTCTGTGGCTTTGGTGCACAGGTGCAGGTGTGCCAGGGTTGCCAGCCAGAAGGAAAAATTCACAAAAAATTAATATAAAACATTTAATATTATTAATAAAAAAAAATTAATTTCAACTTCGAGTGCGTATAAGTTTGTCTCATTCATGGATCACTCAGTCGTCACTCACTCAAATATTCATTCATTCAATTGCTCAATCACTCACTCAGTCATTCACACACTCACTCAATCAGTTCATTCAGAAAATTGCTTGGGGGATCGCATGTGGCGGCAGCATGGAAATTGGAATGTTCCAGGCTGCTAGCTGGCAGCCACTGGAAGCTGTTGGAAGCCGCAAAAGGCGCTGGAACGAACGAAAGGGGTGCGGCGGACTGGCGACTAGCGGCTGGATGTGGAAGTGGGGGATAAAAAAAAAGGAAATGGGCGACTGCAAATGACAGAGATCACTGAAGCACGACCGACAAATAAGCGGACGTATCTATGTATCTATGTGTCTAGTATCTGGTATCTGGTATCTAGTGCGGTGGCGCATTACTCCCCATGAACCGCATGCCTGTGTCTGTATCTGACGGATACACATGCCCTCGACTGCCTTTCCAATAAGCGCGAGCTTCGCATGTAAGCTTGTGGCAAGATTCTAGTCGGATTTCCCGCCAGCCTCGTTTTTATAGAGATGACAGCTTTTTCCCTGATTTTTACGACTTCTAAAGTTTTGACCTTTTTTGAAATCTTTACAAAAAAGAGCCCTTATCGAAATTCTACGGAAAATCTGGCGAACGAAGAATGTTCTTCCAAAGCTTAGCTTGTAGACTGATCCGAAATCAAGTTCAAGAAGTCATTATCAGCAAATTGTGTGGCTTCCTTTTGGGATCTGGTGAAATCCTTATCTGTTATTGAATTTTCGAGGAATTATTAAATTAAAATTGTATTAAATTTATTTTGATATGAACATTTCTTGAAATATTAGTACGTAGAAACAATTTGTATAAAGAGTTTAACAATTAATAGACAGACCTTGTGTTTGAAAATAAAGTCATTATACAAATCACTCGAATTACATTTGCGTGCAAATCTTCACAGAATCTTAGTTGTAGAGTTTCAAAGCTTTTTGCGTGGAGCTTTAGTCGTGTCAGAACTCGAAGGAATATCTGAGTTTCGTTTTTCCTCAATTCCTGCTCTGACTTTTTCAATAATTTCACTAAAAATCTTCACACTTACCAATTCTTAGAAGATTCTTAGTAATCCGTTTTGCGGTTTCTTCGGCAAAAAAAGCTTGCAACACTTTGGGCACTTGTTGTTATTGTGTTTTTCGTTGTTGTTGTTTGTTGGTTACACGTAATTAAGGCAAATAAGGCGAAAACGAAGCCAAAAGCGAAATTGCAAAAAAGGCAGAAAGGCAGAACAGCAACAAATGTAATGCAAAATAGCTGAGGAAACGCCGCGCACGAACCTCCAATCAGAACTGAAACGCAGAAGCTTGCGCCGCAACACCGCTTTTGTCCTGAGCGCCGATGCGCTGCCTGAAGAGAGGCCCGAAGATAGCCGAGGAGATCCGAAGCCGAACCGAAAGCTTTGATCACGAAACACGAACTGAGCTGGGAATATGGAGTATATGGGAATGGCAATGGAAATAGGATTGAGTCCAAGTGGGCGGTATTTTTCTCTGCCTTCTTTCCCCCGTTTCTGCTCCCGTTTCACATGGCTCTCTTTGGCAAAACGTAAAACGCAAAACGAAAATAAAAAACGCAAGTGGATGTGGACGGACGAGCGGATGAAATGGAATGGCAAGAAGCAAGCGTTTGAATGGCTCCAAATGGTTAAAAGCCAAGGCAGCGCAGTCGCCAGAGGAAGAGAGTGCGAGAGAGCAAGGGAGCTTCAGAGGGAGGCGGGAGGAGCAGCCGCTGCGTTGGCGCTCTTGCGCTCTCTCCCGCTGATAAGCTTGTGTTGAAATCAAGTCTCCTGCGCTCTCGCTCTCTGATTGGCGCTCTGCTCTCTGCTGACCTGCTGCTGCACTGCAGCCCCCACCACTGCGCTGCTGCATCAGCGTATTACGAAATATGACAACAATGCAGTTTCGTCGTCCTCGTTTTCGTTCTGTTGACGCTGCGGCTTCTTCTTCTTCTTCTGCTGCTGCTTCTTCTGCGGCTTCTTCTGCTGCGCCTTCTTCTTCTGCCGCTGTTGCAGCTCTCTCTGGAAAAGCCTGCTCAGCATAAACGCCAGTATGCTCTCTCTTCTCTTCTTTAGAAACAGAGAGAAAGACAGAGCCAGTGGGTGGCTGCGGCTGCAGTTTGTTTGTTTTCACCCCACCCACTCTCTCTTTCCCTCTCTCTTGGGCGCACTTGCAAATTGATTGCATTTAAATGGAGTTCTGTCGATGCTAAAAATAGTGACTCTCCCACAGGGGGCGTGCCGGGGGAATTTCTAGCCGGGCGCATTCCAATTGGAAGTGCATATCCAGCCGCGCTAAGCGGTAACTAATTCCAAATGCCAGGCTATTACCGCAAACTGGTTTGATCACAAAAGCGTGCCGGGTATGTTCCATCTCTCTTTCTCTCTGTGGCTCTCTTAGAGAGCTTAGCCTCCCTTTCCCACCCAATTTTACACACCGCCCCCTCTCCTTTTGTAGAACTTTTAACTGAAACCGAAATGATTCCATATTTTCCCCGCCAGTTGAAAATTTGTTGCCGGGGTTACCCTGCGCACTGAGGAAAAAAATAGTTCAATTCAAAATTCTATAAAAATTAAATTAATAATAATTATACTTTTTTAATTATTGTAATTTTTTATTGAATTAAATTTAAAATATTGAGTATTTTTAAAATTATAATAATAAATTAAATAACAACTTATATTACAATCTTGCTTTTACGACTCTACCTACACCTTATCTCTTATTTTTAAATATTAATTTTAAAGTAAAAGCCCATAAAGCGCTTTAAGAACTTACTAAAACTTCAAGTTTAATGCGGCATAAGTAAAAATACCAATTATTTTTCTCTGTGCACCGTGCCACGCGTAACCCACTGGTCAACCGTTTTATGGAATCTCTCGGATCTGGGATCTCGGCAGTGGGTCGCACTTTTGGAAACACCCGAACGAGGGGCGTTACCCAATTTACAGCAAGAGGGGCTGGCCTGGTTATTTGTGGCCATTTTAAGGATCATTAGACATGCATGAGAAAAAGGCCGTCAATCAAAGCCGTCAATACGTTGGGTTTTTATCTATGGATCGGGGAAATGGGAATAGTTCCCAGAGCCCTAACTTTGATAATTAAAAAGGATTGTAGAGAGTTGCTTCTGTGAATTAGGTTCATCTTTAGTTATATTTTTAACCAATCGATGAAATACTTAGGGCTAATTCCTTTGTTTATATATGAAAGCCATTACCTATTTATGGAAGTATTTATATTCATATATTTATGGAGTTTTAAACTAAATAATGTTAGTTTACAAAATCATAAATAATAAATGCTCATGGATAATATAATAATATTAAATTTTGAAGGTAGCCTAAAGGGTATTAAAAAGTATTTAATACTTGTAACAATTCCAAGTTTTTTAAGGATTGATTAGTATTATAATCTAACCTTATTTCAAGTTCTTTTAAGGATAGATTAGTTTTAAGGATAGATTAGTATTATAATCTAACCTAATTTCAAGTTCTTTTAAGTATAGATTAGTTTTATAATCTAACCTTAAAAGAACTTGGAATAAGGATAGTTTAGTTTTATAATCTAACCTTAAAAAAACTTAATATTGTTTATCAAATTTAATTTATTTTATTTTAAAATGTATCTATTTCGAAAATTGCTAACCTTTGTAAATCCTTCTGTAACTATTTGTTACTTCACCATTTTACACCCCATTCCCTTCGATTTCGTTAGAATTTAAAGGTATTTGCAATTCTGGGCATGAATCACCTTCGCAGTGATTCAGCAGGGCGATCTAAGTGCATCCAAGCCTCCCCTTTTTAGTTGTACCCTCGATTGTAACCAGATAATTTGCATTGCCTTGTGAAACGGCGGCAAGTCCCCGAGGGGTTAACTGCACTCACACACACAGGCAGACAAGTACTGTGAGTACTCGTACTCGTACTCGCATTCGTACTCGTATCTGGCAGATACTCGCTTGGCTTAGCCCTGTCGCTCTGGGCACTGCCCGCATTTTGCGCTTTGTAGTTCTGGGCCCCTGCGATCAACAGGTTTGATCCGATCTGGCCGCCTGCCAGGCCATTTACTACTCGGCTTGGCTTGGATTTTTTCCCGCTATTCAAAGTGCCACACAGCTGAAATAAATTAATTGCTTAATTGTTGCTGTTGCTGCTGCTGCTGCTGCTGCCTTAGCGGCATTATTTGAGATGAAATTTGCTTTTAATTAAGAAACTCTCCACATATAGCGAGGGCGCAAGTTGGTTTTTCTCTCAGTTCGAAAAGGAACACGGAGAGAAATTAAGGAAGATTATTGATCTAAGAGAATTGTAGACTTTTTTTAAATCGACTGAGACTATAATTAATTACATCAAATACATAAGGTTGAATTATAGCTACAGCAGATTCAAGAACTAATAAAGCAATTTGACCAATTAATAAAAATGTTACTAATATATATGATATATTAAATAATCCTTGAAAAACAAAGGAAAACGTTCAAATTTCTCAAAAATGTAGAGAAGTCCAAACTAAAAGTATTGATTAAGCCAGGACGCGAACCCAGAGTGAGCAAGACAGTTATAAGCTTCTTACTTTAAGCATAATATAGTGGCAATATTACCATTTTATTGAAATAAAGAGAAAGTCCCTTAAAAATACATTATATACATTAAGTTTTAATTTTTAGAGATAAAAGATCAAAAACTTAAATTATTATAATAACATTTCATATAAATTTCTGGGCTGTTGTGGACGTGGTCAAATTTCAAAACAAACTTGATCTGAGTTAACCTATAGGAATGATGTTACCAAATCTGGTAACTATAGCTCTTGTAGTCTTCGAGATCTAGCGTTTTATTCTGGTAGACGGACAAGCGATCAGACGGACAAACGGACAAATGCTGAATTGCTTTGAAACTTAATTTTTATTTAGAAACAAGAGAAGTTATTTCTTCTTTTTCTAGTTCTAAAAATACTAATAGTTAATTAAATCCTTTTTTAAAGCTTTTGTTAAGTATTCATCAGGAGTTCTTTAATCGTTTCTCTAAGTGTATTTCTCTCAGCTTTTCAACCTTCAGACCCGCCGATGCCTGTGCGTGGGGGCTTTTCCTCTCGTCGCGACCTGTGTGTGTGTGTGCGTATAGATCTAGCTTCGTGTGTGTGTGTGTGTTTTCGTTTTATTAGACCAAAGTCGTGCACTTCGTTAGCCAAAGGCAAAAGGCAACAGCAACAGCAAAGCCAAAGCCAAAGGCAAAGCCAAAGCCTGAGCGAGTGAAACGCGTTCTGCGTGGGATTCTCTAATGCGGTGATGAGGTTGCCAGCTATTTGGGCTTTGGCCGATTCTAAAAACTGGTTTTCCACTCGGCCAACTTGCCCATCAAGGAGTCTCTCCGCCACGAAACGAAATGAAACGAAATCGAATGGCAGTTGAATAATACCAGCCACCAAAAACAATAACAATAAAAAAGCACAAGCAACAAAGAGTTAAATTGCGCATAACATTTGAATAATTAAGGCGCTGCCTTTCTCGCCTGCCTAGTGATATATATTTACACATATATATGTCTCGGATTAGACCAGGGATTCTCCCGATATCAAGTGTGTGTGCTCCTAAGCCCGCTTGACCTGAATTCCTCAGAGTCTTGTTTGAAAAGTCCCAAAAAGCAATGAAGGAAATCTCCACTTCCCCGGCTCAATCTTTCGGTTTTGATTTCATAATCGAAACGAAAGCTGAGACCCTCCGAGCCGAGTTGTTGTTGTTGTCGAAATCCGTTACTCGCATTTCCAGCTTTTCCTTGGGATCCTCCTTACTCTCAACTGCTACAGATACAAATGTATCTGTGAAATTCAGATTTCATTCGGTGCCCTTTTCCCAGCTCTAACGGGATCCGGGCCCAGACGGAACCACTTACCAAGCGCTGCTGCAGTTATCTCCCTCTCCAAGTCAACTGAGAGAAAATCTAACTAGGAAATATTTTAAATAATTAAAAATTTATTAGGGAAAAACGTAAGGCACATAATCATCTTTTTGTAGCTTTTTCTTTGCCTTAAATAGAATCTAATACTATTATTTAAAAGCTGTCACTATTAATCCTAATTTCTTTATATTTTATTTCTAATTACAAATAATTTTTCTAATTTTTCTCTGTGTCTTTGAAGCTGCCTTGATGTATTTTCTCACACTCCCAGAGCCGACAAACGAGTGAGGAACGCCAGCGGGCTGATGGGGACCGCAAAGAAAAGCTGACTCGAAAAAGGGTACTAAAGCTGAAGAGAAATAAACCTGAAGAAATATAAAAAGAAGGAAGAAAGATGAAAAAGGTTTTTCCAACAAAGCAGCATCTTCACTTGCTTTTGATTTCTACTTTAAAAGTTGTTTATTATCTAATGTTGATCCTAACATAATATTTTGAGAAATTGTTAGGAACTTGTAAATAAGGTTTATAAATTATTTATTAGAGATTCTAAAGGACTTCTATATTAATTTTTAATAAAAAATTAAGATCTCAAATTACCAATGAACTATATAAATTTCAATGATTTCAAACTCAAACTCTAACTGGTTAGTATTCCCAAATCTGCAGATTTGTTAATTTGGTGAAAACTACTCTCTGGCTGATCCCACAACTTGTGAAGAATGATTATAATTCCCATTAAAGATCTGTTAGATTCACCTCCATCCACTTGAGAATCTCTTGTGCCGAGGGAAATATCAAGAACTGGCGGGGAACTGTGGAGAACCGAAGACACCACCAAGCAGCAGCGGCAACAATCATAATTACGAGGTTAACCTTAAGAGTTGACACAAATCCGGGCCAGAGCCAAAAACGAGCTGCGCGGCGGCCTCTGTCACTCGTTCCCAGCAATTAACTTCGAATGACACCAAATGCCACCGAGGCACGCCACCAGTCTAGCTCTAGTCGACTCTAGTATCCACATCCATCCACCAAGGCGGACCCAGGCGCTCCATGCTTCATGCCGCCCACCAGCGGATCGGATTGGATCGCTTCGGTTCGGATCGGGTCGCAATTGCAAGTGAACGGCAACTTTGATGCCGCCCACAAGGCGACAAAGTTGTTATGCCCTCTCGCCGGAAGAGGGTTGCTTTATTTTTGGGGAAGACTTGGTCAGGGTTTTCTTTTTTTGGAAGAGATGGTTAAGAAATTTTTTAATATTTAATATTAAGTGTGAAAAATTGTATAATTTATGACTTTAATCTTGTGCAGTTTTACAGAACTTATTATAAGAAAATTCTATAATTTATGCTTCTAAATAAATTTCATAACAATTTTGGTTAATTTTAAAACTAGAGCAAATTTTTCTTGTATTTTGTAATTATTAATTTTACTAATATTCAACTAAAAATAATTTGACTCTTTAGAAAAATGCACAAATCAACGTAATGTACTTTTTGGAATTTTGCTTAAAGTAAGTTAAAGAATTTAATCAATCCTATGAGATCTCTTACAAAAGTCCATTAATATGAGTTCCTTTACAACTAAAATTCAATAAATTAAATATTGAACCTAATTCTATAAAGCAAAAGAAAATGTTTGAGCCAATTATCTTCATGTTGGTCGACCAATACACATGAATTGTTTTTGTAATCTCAAAAGAGCGGTTTTTAAAAGTATGTTTACTTTATAACTAGTGCAAATTTTGTTGTATTTTATTTTCAATAATTTTGTAAATATTCTACTTAAAATACCTTGGTTCTTTAGAGTTATTCAAGAATCAACGTAATGTACTTTTTATGAGTTTTTTTTTTAAGTAAGCGAAAGAAATGCTTATTATTATAACAAAAATACTTTCAACCCTTTGAGATCTTTTATAAAAGTCAATTTATATAAGATCCTAGATAACTAAATTTCAATTAATTAAATATAGAACCTACTTCTATAAAGCAAAAAAGAATGTTCGCCCAACACACATGATTTGTTTTCGCAACCCCAAGAACCATTTTTCAAAAGTTGATATAAAATGCTAACAACAAATCTTTTATTAGTTTTCCTTTTCGAAGAGCATTTCCTATTCCCTTTCAATAGTTTAAATGCTTTCCCGATTTGTTGTTTTTTAGTTGTTGCTGCTACAACCGCTGCTGATGATGTTGATGTTGCTGATGATGTTGCTGATGATGCCTGCCTGATGATCTGAGGAGCTGCTGGCTTTGGGCATGGGCAGTTTTGCGGTTTATTTGATCGGCGTTCAAGCTAGCATTCCATTGATTTGTACGTAGGACTTGTTGGACAAAGATCAAGAGGAAAAGAGAGAGAGAGAGAGAGAGACAGAGAGACAGAGAGAGAGAGAGAGGGAACTGGGAAGTCTTACAATTTTGTAATGATCGAAAGAGATGTATCTCACAGATACACCGAGCCGCCTCGTTCCCCAGTGAAGTGCAATTGAAACACTGTGTGAATATTTTTGCCAGCGCCAAGCTTTTCGTTATCCATGTATGCATACATGTCTCTCTGTTTAGAAGTCTACGATATGGTATATATATATTGTCTGGGAGTTTATAACTCTATAAATTGCAGGGAGAGAAAAGATTAGAAGGAGTGAAATTCTACTGATTTCGAGAGATTTATTGAAGGGGGAGAAAAGATTAAAAGGAGTGAACTTTTTTTTCTCTTAATGTATTTATTGGAGATTAAAGTTCTGGCTTTGTTATATATAAACCTATGATTAGACCTTGCAGAACTCTTAATTCAACTGTTAACTCTTTCATTACTCACTTTTCTTGGTTATTTTTTCCTTCAGTGCACATGGGTAGTACTATGTATTCCCAACCTCCCCCTAAAACCGACCCACGATCTTCGTGGCTCATTCAATTCAAATGCTTGGAGCTCGTGATTTCGTAAGCCCGCTTTTGTTGCTGCTCCCCCCGCTGGGAGCTGGGAGCTGGAAGCTGTTGATGTTGCTGCTGCTGCTGCTGCGGGGTCTTAGCCGATGTTGGACTTTAGCTGCAGCGGATTCGAGGCCACCGAGAGACGTCGACGACGACTGCAAGTGCGACTTTGGCTGCAGTTAGACGTCAAGAGATTTCTGCAGCATTTTTCTCCGTCTCCACCTCGATCTCCATCTCCATCTCCATCAGCGTCTGCGTTTTGTTTCTTTTTGTGTGGCGTGATGACCTTGAGCCGCTCATTTCAGCCAAGTGGCTCTGTGTGTTGGCCAAGTGGCTGTTTGCGAGAGTGTGTGTGTTGTTGGTTAGCTGTTACCCAGTTCCAGTTACTTTTGGCAGCACACACTCAGTCCAAGTCCAAGTATTTTATCTTTCTTCTCAAAAAGAACCTCTGAGAACTTTTTAGAGGAAAAACTAGGTGAAATTCGTATCGTTTTTTAATAAATTCACTCTCGTACTTACAATAAAATACTCACCCAGATACCTTTCTTTAAATCCTAAAAATAAATAAAATAAACAGCTGAACAAAAATGTTTGTAGAAACAACTGAAACACCAAAGTAACTCTTTGTTTTATTGTAAACAATTAGATAAAAAAAAACCAAACATTAGCTTCAATTTTGAGATCTTGAAACAGGGATAATGCACGAATTACTTCTAATCTTATTTTTCCTGTCCGTTGTAAGTTCGCTCTGATGCTGAATGTCCTTTGGCTGACACTTGCACCTTAGATTCAGTTAGTGGAATCGGCCATAACAACGATTAAAAAAATTGTGGTCCCCACAACTCCCGAACAAACTCCGGCGGAAGTCGCAATGGAGATGGCACTTTTCGATGAAGATGACGAACAGAAAATCAAGGTGTTCGAAGATCATATGCCCGAAATGGGCACGGACGACGGTTGGGGCAACAAAGGATGTGACAATGTGAAAACCACTAAAACCGCTGGAGCAGGTCACCTAAGGGCCTCCGTTTGGGGCATCTTTCTCCCGATCTATATGCTTGGAAAGCGGCTTATATTCTGTTTTATTATACATTTTTAAGATAGCTAATTTTTTTGGGGTAAACAAATTCCTATATAAATTTATGTACGATATATGTTCCCAAGGTTCCTAAGGTAACTAACTACGAGTGCTTGTGTACGTAATATACCTATTGTAACCATAAAATAATATAATAATATACCTATTGTAACCATAAAATAAATAGATTTCTTTTGCAAAAAATCAAATTGTAGCACAAAAAATTTGGTTTATAAATCTAGAAAAAATATTAAAAACATTGTAAATAATTTGAATTGCAACTCACTAAATTTGTGTTAAATTATAAACTTAATGCTTTTAAACTGTATTTATACTTTTTTGAACACTCTGCTGCATTTTTTGACTTTCTTTTGGCTTGTATTTATGATATTACATCCTTGCTCTATCATATATTCCTAAAGCGTAAAAGAGGGAATGAGAAACAGATAGCGAACAAATAAGGAAGGGGTTCCAACGGTCTGTCAAAAAGGGGTCCCAAAAGGGCCTTAAAGAGTCCTTAAAGGGGTCTCAAAGGGGTCTCAAAGGGGTCTCAAAGGGGTCTCAAAGGAGTCTCAAAGGGGTCTCAAAGGGGCCTTAAAGGGGCCTTAAAGAGTCCTAAAGGATCCTCAAATAAGTCCTCAAAACTGTCCAAAAAGGGTCAGAAAAAAGCCTTAACATAGTTCCAACGTGTTCCTAAATGAAACATGCAAAATTTAGTGATACTTCCGATTTCCTTCTGAAACAGAACCCAAGCATTTTTGGCATATTACTTTTCAGGGTATAAAAATCTCTCAAGAACATATCTATTATATTTCCTTCCGAAACAGAACCCAATCAATACTGGCATATATTTTTTAGGCTTTATAAATCTCTCAAGAACACATCCACAATATTTCCATTGGGCAAAGGGAAAAGAAACTCAGCGAACTTTCGTCTTTTTGCTGTCTCAGTTTTTTGTGTTTTTCCCTCTCTGTGTGTGTCTCTGCTGCTGCTGTGCGTTTTCTGCGACAATTGTGACCCAATTAACCAAAAGGTTCTTGAGCAGCAAAACACATCCATCCGGAGACCTCCGGGGCTAAGATGGGGAGAGGGGCAAGGGGCAGGGGCACAGGCACGGGCACTCCACCTGGGGGCCGGTTCACATTCACTGAGTTAGCAAGAAACGCCTCGAATGTTGCAAGAACAGCAGATATATATATATATATGTAGCGAAGCGAATTTCGCGAATAATTGGAGCAGTTAGCCAACGCTCACGTTTTGGGCAAGGTAACACTTGGCCAAGGTAAAGACCGATCCGTTGATAAAGCCATCCATATGTGAGCCAAAAAAAAAGAAGAGTAGGGAAAGTGCCGACACTAATCGATACACTGCCTCCTTATCGGTAGGATGGCTGGGAATGAGTCCTGTTGCCGATAAGGCGTCCCTCCGACACATCGATAAAACGGATCAATAGTTCCCGATAAGCGTCCTGTGGAGGCGAGCCCAGTCCCCAGGCAGCTTATCGCTGCCCAGGAATCCTTATCTGCACTTGGGAAAAGCAGGGACAGAAATAAAGGCAAGAAAATACAATACTGAATCTAATTTAATTTCAAAAATTTCATAAGCTGTATTTTGTGAAATGTTCTTAATAAAACTTCTATAAAATTCTTATTTCATATTTGAGAAATAAAATAATACTAATAACTTTCGATAATGCTTTCAAAAACCATCCTAGTGAGCTGCCAAAGGACATAACCCACTGCTGAGATCAGAAAACTGCAGACGGCATAGTGCTGAATCTTTAGACTGTAAAGAAAAGGATATTCATAATCCTTAAAGAAAACTTCCCAAAGAACTCTCTCTCAATACCCACCGAAGCCTGAGCTTTAGACCCTTGTCATAAGACTCCTTTGTGGGCAGATCCTTGGCTATATACAGACGCATTCCCTCAATGACGCACCGGAAGTAGTCCTGCCAGTCCAGCTCAGCCATGTCAAAGTCGTACAGCCGACGATCCTGCTCAGACATGGCTTCCATTAGGTTTCGAGTGTTGTCCTGACAAAAAAGCCAAGAATGATTGCAAAACGGAGCCAAGTCAGCAATGTTCCTGTGGATCCTTTCGTACAAATTCAACAGGACTGACTCACGCCACTGCAGGCGCAGCAAGGTGTCCAGGCAGTAACCTGGCAAAATGTGCAGGAAAAAGGCGGCTAGCTGGTAGCAAAAACCGGAGGAAATACACAGCAAATAAGGATACCACATCATCCTCGTAGGAGGAATACGATCGCGTTGGGATAACGAACAATCTATCAAAATCCCGTAAGTCAAAGGGTTTTCCTCGCTGGGAGTCAGGGTGTAAATGGTAGGTGGTTTCCCTTGCACCCGAGATTTTTCAGCAGTTTTCCAGGCAGAAGCGAGGACCAAGTTGGCGCTAAAGTCCGCTGGCACAACGGCGATCTGAGCCCGGCGATTCGCTTGGGTTACGCGCATCACTCCTCCCAAAATGGGTACTAAAAGGCTTAGAGGTCCAGAGACATGTCCTGCCCAGCCAACCAAAGGCTCCTTGTAGGTGGACATCACTGCAAAGAAGGATATCTTTAGGTAAATACCCAAAACCCCATTTAGATAGACTTACTTATCCCACTTCGAACAACGCACAGTGGCAAGTTAGCTGCCTCTCGCAGGATCACATCCTCCGCCAGAGCCTTGGTGTAGAGACAGGTGTTGGGAAAGGATCCCACCAAGGCTGAGGTGAGCTTGTCCAGGAGTTCATCGCCTAGCAGCTCAGCCACAGACAGAATCCTGTCCGAGCTGCAGCTCAAGTGTTCCGTATAAAACCTCTCCTCCACAGGACACTTCAAATACTTGGAGTAAGCACTGGAAACATAGACAAAGGACTCGAGGAGGAGCATTTGCTTGGCCAAGTCAAGCATCCTCCGAGTGCCCTGCACATTGGTGGCCAGAGACAAGTGCAGGGCTACATCGGGGCGAACACAAGCAGCGCCATGGATAACCACCTGCACTTCGGAGATTAGGAGCCTTCGGTCTGACTCACTGATGCCCAGATCCTGCTGCAGGCAATCTCCTGCGATGGGAGTAAGCCTTTGCAAAGCCTCTGGCTTCATCCTTAGAAGCTCCGCAAAAACCTATTCTTAAAGGAAGGAAAGTTAATCCGCTTTCAGTGGTTTGTCGCTTACTCACCGGATCTTTTCGCCAGCATTTGAGGCGTTCTGCAATGGAGAGTCCTCGCTTGGGTCTCATCAGTAAGTAGATCCTTGCCACCTTCGTTGTGCGTAGAAGTTTCTCCGTTATAACTTGGAGTAGTGTTAATAGTTAATGGGCCCAAGGAGGTGTTTTTGTTACAGAAATACCTCTTCCCAAAAATCCTGTGGCTCCTGTTAAAAAAATGGTTTTATTTTTGAAGAATTCCTGAATTTCAGAGGCCATCTTGTAAAGAAATTAAGACTGATTGAACGGAAAAGTCTTTCCAAACTGTGGACGCTTTTCTTTTCACTTGGCAAGTGAAACCTTACAAGATTTTCGCGTTTTACCGATGGGATTTTATAGGTAATTCTTTGGCGGGCATTTAAATTTAAATTTTAGCAAATTAAATTATGTATTTTTAAGGTTGCCATCTTAAAAATCAATCTAATGGGATGGGATTGTACAGGTAACTATTTGGAGTGCACTTAAAATTTAACTTTAAAAATCAATCTTATAGACTGATTTAATTTTTAAAATAAATTCAATTAAACACCTAGAACAGAAATAAACTAGGGCAATATATTTTTCCAAAGAAATTCCTAATGATTTAAATGCATCTTAAATATTTTAAGTCACGTCTTAGATTCCAACTAAATTACAAAATAGAAATTATCTCATAAAATGTAGAAGGTCTAAAAAATATAAACAAATAAATTATAGAAGAATATAACACTTGAAGAGAGAGTTTTTCTTATATAGAAACATACTTTTAAATAAAATCCCTTCAAAATAACATTATTGAGCATCAATTAGGAAGTTTAGAACTAACTTATAAATATTATTTTCCCCTATACTTCCTCACTTAATTAATATATTTTCCAATTTTTCCCTCAGTGTTCTGTCAAAGGCAATTGTATTTGCTATATTCACACATCCTGGCACGGCCTGGGGGAATCGCTGATATGGGGGAATCATAAAAAAGAAAACAAACAAATATGGCTCGGGGAGTCGTTAAATATTTGAATCGATAAACCGGAGTGTCCTCAAAAGGAACACTTGCTCCACTATCAGCGGCCTCTCCGGGGGCGTTGACCATCAGGGCCTGCCCTTGCGGACTCTTATCAGTCGAGCTGAGGAGCTGGGGAGCCGGCGGCGGCGCACAAGTCTGGGACATTGTCCGGCGATGACTTTAAAATCCTCCCGGACGTCTGAGGGGCGGAAGACCCGCAGAGGCTTATCACGAGTAAATAATACAAGGAAATGCCAGCGGGGTGAGCCGAGGAAAGGAATGGAAAGCGGACAACGGACAACGGACAGCGGACAGCAGAGTTTTTCCGCAGGCCGCAGGGAAATGTAGGAGAGGAAAACACAACGTGCGATAGGCCAAGGGGCAAATGAGCAGCGGCAAAGGCAGCAGGAAAATGCTGAGGAAAAACAAACCTTTGGCGCTGGCAAAGTGCATTCGCCTCGCCACGGAATGGGAGTCAATGCCAGGAGTTGAGTGCACTGAAAAAAAAGGAATAATTGAGAAAAGAGGGATATATTTCACGGAGAGATTCTGATATAATCGAAAGAGAAAATTATGGCTCTCAATATAATATTGAAAAGTTCTAAAGTTGATTATATCGATATTTTAGTTAGCTAAAAATAACTAATTCAAAGTTTGAAGTTTCGATATAATTGGTTTTGGTTTAGATTTACATTTAAAACATCTTTAAAATTTGTATTTTTATTTATTAAAATTCTTATAAAATTGATTTCGATATTATTTATAATGTTAAAATATCGATTTTATCTATGTGGTTAAAAAAATATACCAGGAAAATTGCACTTAAATTCCAGAAAATTAAAATTAACTTATATTTAAATCATAATTATAATGAAATTAATTTTAGTTGCTTTGCTACAGAAATATACTTCTAGTTTTATTATTTTATTAATTTAAATCATAATTATAAATTAATTCAAATTATTTACTTTGCTACAGATATTAAAAAAATGTGTATCGATTTATTGGACTTTTTTCTAAACTTAAAATATGGTTTTATAACCGGTGCTCGTGTCAAATATGAATATAGTATTAAATCTCTTTATGTTTTTCCATCTTTAATAAGAAATATCTGTTTATTATCGATCTTTATGTCAAATATCGATAAAAAGAAATTTCTGTTATTCTTAATGAGAAACTGGGCCAAAGGTAGTTTAATAAAGAAACACTTTTAAAAAATAAATTGTTTACTTAAACAATTAAAAATAATCATAGGCCAAAATAATCACTTATCTAGTACATTTCTGTTTTCTCCATGTCTAACAATTTCTCCCAGTGTAGCCGCGTACAGTGGGGCTGCCTGGCTGGCGAGGACCGATGGTGAAGTGGACAAGTGATAAAGCAAGGAGAAGGCAAAAGAGCGCCGCGTAGAATCCATTAGCACTCGCTCGGAACGGAACGGAGTGGAGAAGGGCAACTCCCGGGGAAATGTAGGAAAAATAGGAAAATGGGGAAATGGTTGTGCGGGGAGAGCCGGCAGCAAAAAGTGCATGTGAATGGGAATGGAAATGGGTGCATGTGGTGGAGCCCAAGTGGCAAAACCAAGTGCATCCCGACTCCCATTCCTCCGCCTGCTGCGTTTCCTATTTTCCTCATTATCCGCTCTCTCCTTCTCTCTCTCTTTGCGCCTCTTCGCCTCTCTTTCTGCCATTATCCCGACGTCGCTTTCCACTCGTGAGAGCATAAGCGAAGAAAGGGTTCAATGCTCGATTTCTTCTTGGTCCCAGTTGTTGCCATGGGAAAGAGCCGGCAGCGGCGGCGGGGAAAACTCTTTAGGCAAATGACCCTCTCGGGCAGGATCAACCCCCTTTTGCACTCCGCAATTACGTTCAATTAAAAACTCGTCCGAACTTTCGGTTTTTCCGTGAATTCTGCGGGTAAAGGATCCCCCCTCCTTAGCTCGAATTGATTGCCTTAATTGAGCGGATTCAATTGAGGCAGTTCCTCCACCCAAAAAGTAGACGTAATCACTGGACAACACGCGTCTGTCGTCGGTCGACTTGTCAAAATTATGCAGGATCGCGGATGCTACCGTTTTTGGGTGAAGGGAGTCCTCGATGAGGGCAGGATCGATAGGCCTGGGAAAGGAATTGGGTTGGGAAAGGGCCCTAATAAGAGTCCTTGATATGGGGAATAATGTTAAGAACTTAAATTAAATATTTGAATGTAATATTCAATGATCTTTTATTAAGTTATATTATAAGAAAAGCTTAAAAAATATTTATTAATTTTGTATTCATAGTTTCTATCTTGAATCAAGCTGTTTTTTAGTAAAAGGTTTTAAAATCTCTTTTTAAACATATTTCGAAGAGTTGGAAAATACTATTTAACAATCTTTATAAAAGGTTTATTATTTACTAACTATGCAACCTAAAACTTTAACCATTTCCTATTCATATTCCTCATATTTTACAATCATTTCTTATGCATAATAACACACTTTCCAAAAAATATATACCACCAATTTGTGATGCACAAAAGATTAACCCTATGTTAAATGGTTAACCAATGACCTCTAATCCCTCAAAAAATCGCTTCCCAATTTGTTCATCTAATTAGAAACAGTCAGTCGAGGCGATCCTCCGAGCGGAGTTCAGTGATCCCGAAACCAGAGAAAACCTGAAGGAAAACTCGAAACTAACAAAGAAAACGAAGCAAACAAAGGCATGGAGATGGGATAAAGGAAACCTGAAGATAAAAAAAGGGCAATGAAAAGAAAAAGGCAAAGAGTCCCAAAGTCAATGAATAGAAAGTCTATCAGAGGACAATGAAGCTGCAGAGGAATTAATGAAGCTGCCAGCCAGGACACTCGCCGCTCACGTGGGTTGAATCCTGATCTGATCCTCGAGATGTGCGTGCTGCGATACGCGTGTGTTCCCGGAATAGCAAACAGGACACGCCCTCGAAAACGCCTTCTTTTTTTTCTAGGGAATATGATCCTGAAGGAATCTCTCTAGGAAGGATCTGCAGCTAGGATTTCTGGTGTTTGGGTGTTGAGTAATTTGTGCGCTGCTGCTGCGATAAAAATCTGTTAAGCGGTTTACAAACATAAACAAAAGGCAGGCAGGGGTTGAAAATATGGGAAATGGCACTGGGAAAAAATATAGGGGATGTTTTATAACTGAATGGAAATATATTTTGTTAAGGTTCTTGTAAAAATAAATGTAATTCTATTTAAGATTTAAATCAAAAATTAACTTAATTACTTATTAATTTATCAGTATCTGAAATAACAACTTGGGAATTATAGTTAAAGCTTCTAGAAAATGTTATTAAATGTTATGTAAAATTATTTTAAAAATATATTTGTTTCCCAACATTATTATTTTTTATATAAATACAAACAACATTATTGTATATTTTGTAAGTCCCTTAATCCAGTTAGTTTCTCCCAGTGTTCTGCCTGACTTAACCCCTGGCGCGCGGGGGTGCGATCGGTAGCCGCTCCTTCTGGTCGAATGCTGGCGTTCTATTTTCGAGGCACTTAAGGCTTTATGTGGGTCCTTTCTGCGGGGCTGTGCTTCCCCTAATCGCGTTTTTGGGGGTAACTTCGGTGGCTATTTCTGTGCTCCTGCATGGCCGTGTCAATCTTCATTGCCTCTGCCGCAGTACCAGCATGTTATAGCAGCTCCTTGTGCCAGGACCCTGGCTGGATTGAAAGTTCCCACATGGGCAATAAATCAATAAAATGTTGCCCTGACAATCACTTAACTTTTGCCATGAATAAATTGATTCGGGAAAGGGAAAGAATTAAGGGAAATTCCTGCTGGGAAAAGAAAAGAAATCGCCACAAATAGAACTCGATCGTTTTCCGTCTTCTATTTTTATGCAAAAATCAGGTAAGGAATGCTCTTAGGAGCGAATTCCTGTTCCTTTGTCTATCCACAAATTGCCGACAGATACACAGCAAATTGCATTTTTATCTATTTTTCTATTTTTACTTGGAAAATGCCAGCCTCGCTGCGCGGAGGATTATAAGGCGCATCATCATCAGCATCATCATGGACGAAGGCGACGACGAGGCAGGCGGCTTCCTTCCTGCCTCAGCTTCTGCTGCTGCTGCTGCCTTTGCCGCTGTAATAATAATACCGATCCCCAGTCCCGGGTCCCGGGTCCCTGTTTTCTCTGCCTGCCTGTAGGCTGTAGGATGCGACAAGAAAAGCAGGAAAAACTCCTTGGCGTGCGCACACACACAGACACAGAGATCGGCATAGTCGTTGTCCTATCCGAGAGACCGGAGATGGTTCTCCCCAAGTGGGGAAGAGCTGTTGGTTTGGACTTTTTCCCGATAGATTTATGTTAGTTTAAAGGAAATGTTATTTTGGATCTTTTATAATGGGAACCCACTTTCGTTCCCACTATAAAATTTCCAAAATTAAATTTCTATTCCAAATGGAATAAGATATTAAATAACAGAATATTATTGTAAACTAATTAAATGTATTATATAAAAGCGTAATAGGTTTAAGGTTTCAGCTCTAATCCTGTTGGAGTTGGAACTATATTGATTGAAGTCGATTAAAAATCGTTAGTTTAATTCAGAAAATGTTCCTCCGATTATTCTGAAGCTACGATCAATTTAAAAAGGTAAAGAGTTGAAACTAAATTTTAAATCGAAAATTTTAATCGATTAAAAATCGTTACAATAATTCAGAAACTTTTCTTCCGATTATTCTGAAGCTTCGCTCAATTTCAAAATGTTAAAGAAATTCAGACTTAACTTTCTGATGTTAGAAATATATTTTGATGTTAGGAAAGATGCCAAACTGAGATGATTTTCTGAAGAATAATAATTTAAAGAATTTGTTATAATCTGTAATAACATTACTACATACATCAGTTATACAATAATAAAATATAATGTACCTATAAAATGTATAATGATAACATGCGTAAAGAATTTTTAAACAAAGAATATAACGCATACGTGTTCCTTTATTATGTATCTATCTACTTTTTACACATCCCCCCCTACTTAATAATATTGTTCACCTATTTTAATATTTCCTCTCCTATTTAATAATTTTTTCCCTCCAACTCTTATATTTTCTCTCTCCCCATCTCTTAGCTAGCATTTATCCTTTGTTGGCCTAGCATCTCTGCCGCCTTTTTTTGTTTGTGTTTGTGTGTTTGAGAGGAGCTGCTGCCTGGGCTGGGAGCGGAGAGAGGGTTCAATGAACTGACGTCACCTCTTGGGGCAGCAGCGCATCGCCTAGTCCCCTGCCTCTGTCGACGCCGACTGCGTTGTGAGGAACACAATCCTTTTTCTTTGGACTTTCCACGCTGCACGTTGCACCCTTCACTTGATCTCTGGTGATCTTGCCTGCGATCTCCGCCCAGCTGGATGCTGGCTGTGGCTGCGGAATGCGGCTCTCTCTCTGCGCTGAAGGAGACGCCGCGCAAGGAGGCGATTCATCCGATCCGCGCAGGAGTTCTCAAGGGTTATACCCGATCTTCCTTGCCGGATCGGGGGGCCTTGGATGTCTGTTCGCTGTTCGCTGTGTGGGGAAATGTAAACACTGCCGCTGGTCGTCATAACCGGGGGATGTATAGTACATACACATATAGCCACACATATGTATATAGTATCCCTTTTTTTCGTCGGAATGCTCCGCTTGTTTACTCAATTGTATATTTGATCTTCAGCTGGGGTAACTTTTTCTCCTTCTCTCTTTGGCTTCGACTCTGACTCTGACTCTGGTCTCCGTCATCGCATTTCGAAACTGAAGTGCACTTGTGTTTATCTGTAAAGGATTTTTCAAGGAATCGACCAGAGAATTTCGCTGATCCCATGACTTTGCTCACCGTCTCGCGGGGGGATTGCCTTCTCAGAGGCGTACAGTTGGCCTCGAGATCAGGGAATGGCGTTTGGGGATCGATTGGGATCGGGTTAAAGTGAAATTGGAGGAAGAATAAAGGCATAAGGTCAGATAATGTGGGGAGATTAACTACAAATTCTTATTGACAAGATGGTATAGTATATAATACATTCTTTAGAATGATTAAATTATGGTCACATAAACAAATTATGTATGGTAACCATTCCTTTCATTTTATAATTTAAAGTCAGTAAATTTTTACGCATCAGGAAGACTTTTCTTCATAAGCAGCAGCCGCCGAGTCGATCTAGTCATGTCCTTCTGCGTCTTTCTATGTAAATTTGTCTTAATTTGTCTTTGTTTAAATATTTTTTGGATACAACTTTTCCAATAGATTTCTTTTTATTGAAGATTGTATATAAGTCGGACAACTGTTATAGATACGATCGGAAAAGTTATAGAAAATATTAATATAATAATTATAAAAACGGTGCTTATTTACATAATTGCATTAACCTCAGATATGGTGGCTTTTATAATTTTAAAATAATGGTTCTAATTGTATTTAGTTTTCTTTTAGATCATATAGAAACGATATAAAAATATTGGAAAAATTTACATAACGTTATTTCTCTTCAATCATATGCTCAGGAACATGACATATAGTAAGTTTTATACGATATTACAATTATATAATAAAAATCTTTAGACTTTATATTATAGCTGCCACAGAAAATATTAGAAAAATAATGAAATAATGAAAAAATAATAAAATATTAGAAATATTATTAGAAATAATAAGAAAATCGATATAGCTAAGTTATTTTTCAATATTTGCACACAGGATTTGGGATATATTTCTTTATTAACAATTTAAAGTCACGATTATAATTTCATAAGCATTAGTTAAGAATATTTTGAGATCTAATATGCAAGGTTAGTTAATAAGTCAAACTTCGGCTAGAGCATACAGAAAATTCCCTTTTAAGATCTAATCTGCAAGGATAGTTAATAATTCAAACTTTGGCTGAAGTATACACAAAATTCCCTTTATCCTTGATCACTTTTCGTTGTATTTGTAACATTTATCAAGCCAACGATCCTTTGTTCCCAACAAATCAATCACAGCGAGCTCTCCGCTCTCTCTCCCTCTCTCTCTCAAGGAAACCACACCGAACCCCAAGAGTACAGTCTGAACAAAGCGTGGTTGTGACGCTCTCAAGGATCGAGAGGCACAAAAAAGTCAAGAAATGGAATGGGGGGAAGCAAACAAATCACCAGGAGGGGAGTGGGACAGGGACTGCGACTGCGACTGAGAATGGGAATGGGATCAGGGGACGAGCGTTCGTGTCCTCCATCCTACATGCACGTACGTACGTACGTCCGATTGGCGATTATTCATGACTTTATGGACTTGGGTAGCAGGACATTAAAATTGCTTTTACGCCAACTCATCGGGCCAGAGGATCAAACTGGTTTCGTATGCCACTCACAGAGTCGCCTCCTTCCACGGGGCCAAAGTCAACACAGAGCCAGAGCAGAGCGTCCTCAGAGCCGCCGCTTCTTGGGATCCGCTGCTGCTGCTGGAATCTGGTGAAACCAGTTTGCTCCGCTGCGGTCGCGCCCGCCTCTACCTGTTGGACTTATGGCCGGTTGCCTGTTGCCTGTCGCCTGTCCTCGTCGCGGATCCCACGAATAACGAAAAAGGGATACTGTATGCCACACAGGGCTCTCTCTCTCTGTGCTTGTATCTGGCCATGAGGCGATGAGGCAAGGCAATCCTTTCGTCCTCGCCACCATTGCTTCTTGTTGCACGTTACTTTTCGAACGATCTGGGATCGGGGATCTGGGACCTCGAATCTCGAACCTCGAACCTCGGATGGGGGTTTGTCGTTTTTGGGCTCTTGTTTGCCTTTCCCTGGCATTTCTGGCTGTGTGTTTATTTTCGACTTTGGTGCTGTACAGTTTCGAAAGTTGGGGTCCCAGGCCCTGAGGTGCCTTGGAATTGGAGCAAGGAGTGACAGACACTTGGACATATTATATATTGCTTTTGAAAGGGAATACATTGTCCGTGAATGGGAAATTTAATTTGTTGTATAAGAAATAATACTACAGTAACAATAATATATAATATATAAGATAATAAAGGTTAACTTAAAGGTTATAGAAAAGATTAACTAACGATATTTGAGGCTTAGGGGTTGAATTTGTCTTCAAGATGACAAAGGCCACAGTTTAGATATGAAATAACATTCTTGATCGACCTGGAATTAAACCAATTTTTTTTATTTAATAAAAATGTAAATATGTATAGGAATTATTAAATTTGTTTAGAAATCTTTGAACATTTTACATCCTAAAATAAGAAACTTTGGACTGATGTATCTTTAATAAATGTGTGATACTTTGATACATCCTTGATAGACCTGGAATTAAACCATTTTTTTTATTAATTTAATAAAAATATATATATGTATGTATACCTATTATTAAGTTTTTATAGAAATCTTTCAATATTTTACATCCTAAATTAAAAAATTCCCCAAGACTTATGTATCTTTAATAAATATTTGATACTTTGATACATCCTTAATAGACTGGGAACTAAACATATTTTGATTTAATAAATATGTATAAAATAATTATTATTTGTATATAGCAATGTCCGAAAATTTTACTTCCTAAAATATGAAAATTACATTGAATTTAAGTATCTTTAATAAGTGTTTGATACAGTATTGTCTAACTTTAGTAATAATAATAATAATAATCTGATCTCGTACTAATAAAAGGTTTTATATTACTGTAGAAAATACTAGATGAATATAACCCTTATTTAAGAATATTTAATTATAATATAAGTTAACATTAAGGGGGCAATGTTTACTTAATGAAGATTGATGGCGACTCACTGGTAACAAATCAGGCACACTGAACCAATTAACAAAATACAAAATAAATGATAAATTGCTTTAACTATTTAGTAAATTTATTGTTAATTAATTGAACCTTAAACAAGTATCTAATTAAAGATTTTAAACTTCATAACTTGTATGATGCTGAACCCATTTATACTTTTATATATTTATTTTTTAAGGATTTTCAAGTAAGAACTATAATTAGCTTATATAAATTTCTGTCTCTCCCTGTGTACATGTAACTAATTTCCAAAGGATGACCGAAATCCTTAACTCTCATCCATCTAAAGCTCTGCAATCTGAATGTTGGTTTTTCCCTCTGCCTCTCCTCATAATGAAGGAATTTGTCAACGCTCCGTGGAGTGACTCTGACTCCGTGCTGTGAATAATAAGTTGGATGTGACTTCTTCACATCATAACGCGGCGCATAAAAAGTTTCTCGTTTCTTTTTATTGTGAAGTAGGTCTGGGTAAGGTCTTGGGCATGGGTACGGGTCTTGTTCGGGAAGTGCAACTGGGATTGGGACTGGGACTGGGCCTGGGACTGGAGCTTGGTCCATTCTCGACCTCGGAGAAAGGCACTTGAACTGAACTCTTTTTGCTTTCTTATATATACATTTATATATTCTTCTTAAAGTCTTTTTCTTCGCTTGCTATTGTTACGGGAAAATTGTGCGCATGCGCAAATGCGATCAAAAAGGCAAAAGAAAAACCTTGGCAACAGGAAAAGCTGAAAAACAGAGCACAGAAAGATGCAGGAAAATATTGTATGAAAACTGGGTCCGGATGGGTGGATACTCCACCGAGAGTTGAATGCCCAGGTGACGGGTTGGGTTAATGAAGGGTCCCCGTTTTCTCTCTCTCCATCTCTCTGTGTGTCTGTGTCCCTCATTCTCTTGGCTTTGCTGTGGCCTCTGTAAGCCAGCATTTTCCTGGGCCTCTTCCTCTGTTTTTGGTAAGTGGGAAGCCTCACCTGTCGGCCAAGTTCTCAGGATCGCCGCCTGGGAAAGCACTTAAATGGTTATTCATGCCCAGCTTAGCCTTTCCGCCAGCCAAGGAAATTGTCTCTGCCCGCTGGATCGCTCCATTGCGGTTTTCTTCGGGGCAGCTCAGTGGCTCAGCAGCTCAGCGGCATCTCTCAGTTTGGAAGCTGCAGGAAGCCTTGCTGGCGACCACAATCTTGGCCCGTATACGTAATTCGCTCTAACCAAGAAGGAACTCGCACAGCAAACCACATTGGCAAGAGGCGATCTCTCATGGTCTTGGCCTAGGCGCTGCGATGTCAGGCATCTGCTGTTGCGCTTCTGCTGCCGTTTGCCAGTTGCAGTTGCAGTTGCAGTTGCAAATTGCTGAAGGAAACGCACGAGTGCCGCAGGAGAGAGTTAGCAGCCAACGCCATCATCAGCAACAGCAACAATAGCAACATTTTACACGACAAGAAAATGCCGAATACTAAATATGAAAATACTGAATTTCATTAGCAACTATAATAAAAATAAAAACTAAAAAACTATACAAACAAGACCTAAATCATGTTTTTTGATTTGATTTGATTTTTTATAATATTATTTTTAAATTGTCGTATAAAATAAAATGAAAAACTATACAAACAAAACCTATATCATGTTTTTTGATTTGATTAGATTTTTTATAATATTAATTCTAAAATTGTCAGAAATAACTCCAGCACAAAAATAGTTGTATTTAAGTGGAAAATTGGAGAAGCCTTACAAAATGCGATTTATGAAATTCAGGATTTCTTTTATAGTAGCTAGAAGATATAGTCTTGTGATCAGGTTTCTTCTGATATATATGTTACCTGTAGGTGTAAATAGAAAATTTTTGGTAAAATTAAGCCAGTTAGCTTGAAGACCGAAAGTCTTATGGGCTTAGAAAGGGGATAACGGACAAACGGATAGACGGACGAGCGGACAAACTTATAAGGCTAAATCTATAGGCTGGTGTTGCTAATTCAGACCCCCTTTATATATTCTATACATAAATATACATATAAGTACCCTACTTCTTCTGCTATAAATGAATAGCAAATAAATAACGACAAGCGGACAAAAGAGAGACGGACAAACGGACAAGCCTAAGAGACCAAATCTTTAGGCTGCTGATGCTTTAAATTATATTCCAACTAAACAAGATGCAATATATTACAAATTTAATTATTAAATTAATTAATTAAATTATTTCAACAGTGTTTTTAACAGTGTTTTTAACAGAGTTTTTTACAGTGTTTTTTATATACATATACCTATAATTTAATACTTTTAACTAACAATTTCTCGCTGTGCAGCAACAGTTGCTCTCTTTTGGTTCATTCAACCCAGCAAAACACAGACACGAGAGCCTTCCGCCACTTTCCAGCTGTGGGGAATAGGCATAGATATAGACGCGGAGATGGATGAATGGCTGGGCCTGGGATGGGTGGATCGCTGGATCGCTGGATCGGTGGATCGGTGGATGGATCTTCTAGCTGCTTGGCTGACTTTGGCAGGCAGAGGCCGGCCAGCACACTCCACTCCACACGCCAGCAGAGAAGCGCAGAGAGGACTTGGACTTGGAGTTGGACCTGCACTTGGTGGTGGCGTCCTCCCCCCTGCCTTGGCCGAAAGCATGTTTTACAAATGGACTTCATGTTCGCTTAGGTTATGTTTCTTGGAAAGGATTTCTTGTCATGGCCATGTCTGGTGGTCCGTCGTCGTTGCGTCTTTGCGAAATTAACTCGGATCAAATGGAGTGAAATGAAATGCGACAAAAAGTCGTAAACAAGCGGCATTCAAATGTTTACTGAGAGTCGTTGACACTGAGGCAAGGAAACAAGAATTCTCTTCTGTCGCTCCTTCCCAGAAAACACTCTCCGGAGCTCTCGATCCTGGTGGTCAGAATCTGTTGCACATCCAGGTCAGAATGCATGTCAAAGTCATTAAAAAGGCACAGTCGAGTATCTCGGCTCCTGAATCTCATACTTTCGGGGAACACAAGGAGCCCCGGTGCGTAATAAAATGCAATCAAAAAGCGAAGAAAACAAACGTTTTTTAATGGCTTTCCCACCAAGAGATTCCTCCAGAAAATGTTTTATGTATCAGGAAACTGGGCGAAGGGTTAATGACGCCGCAAACTCAGCGCGCTCGGCTGGTCAAATATTTCAAAGGAAATATATGTTTCCATCAGGCGATCTGAAGATAAGGGAGTACTATATATATGAAGGAGCAGGGGGATATGCCTCAACCCCCAAAAAAAAGGGAAAAACTGAAGAAAAAGAGGGCACTCATTGATTTAGGGAATTGAGTTCAATTGAAGATCAAGTAGAGAGGATTCTTGCAAAGATGAAGGAGTTTTACGGAAGTTTTCTATCTGGTGAAGTTGTGAAGCCTTTAAAATATATAAAATATTCAAGTTTATATGGAAAAATAATTGAAAAATTAAATATTTAATCGGAAAACATAAACAACTTCAATAAAAATAAAGTATTTTAGCAAAATGCATCTAGATTAATTAGAATTATTAAATCCTTTGAGACATAATATCTTCTCTTTCTTCAAGTAATTTCCTCTTTATATACATATATGTTTCCTTTGGTCACTGAAATACACTTAATGCAAATTACAAATTAAAATTAAAAAAAAGAAAGGCAATCAAAAATTCAACTCCCGTTCCCCAGGATTGATCGTCGTGGCTGCCGCTCTCGTCGGATGACATATTATTTAGCAAATTGAAAATATTTCCCCTGCTCGCAATTCGCACGTTACAATTACCGCTCTTTCTCCTGCCGACTCTCCCCCGATCTCTCTCTCTCTCTCTCTCTCTTTCCTTTATCTTTGCACCCTCTAAGCCCCCGAAGCGAAGCGAAAAGGGATCGCCTTTATTGTTGCCTTTCCAGTCGAGTCTCTTTTTGGGTTGGGCCCAGGCACTGCACACACATTGGAATGCAAATCAAAAGAGGGCAGCGAGGGGTGGAGCTGGCCATAAAAGTATCCTCTGACACGATCACACACACACACACATGTACGAGTAATCGTATGAGAGAAACGCGAGAGAATAAATAACTTCAAGTCCCGAGATTCCCCCCTTCGCGAGCCATTTCCTCGCTGGATACACACGGCTGACTCCGAAACTCTGGGACTCCCGGCTCCGACTCCGACTCTGACAGCGATCCTCGAAGGCGAAGTCTCGGTCTCAGTCCCTGTCCCTGTCGCGGTCTCCGTTGCGATCCCATCCCACATCCCACTGATCGCAGTGACTGCACCCTGTGGCGGAGCAATTGTGCCAAGGCAGCACGTCCTCGTTTTGGGTAGGAGATCCCTGCTTTGGGCTCCCGGTTCCCTCGTCCCTACTACTAACTCTCTCTGTACCCTGCTTCGGACTCCCTCTTTAATACGCCCTTCATTCAACTGCCTGCTTCCTCCCTCCTCGCCAAGTGCTTGAGATTTCATATGCATGCCAGGGCATTTTGCACAGAGAAAAATTGAGAGCTGAAAGCTAAAAAAAAAATATTTTAATATAACACTTAATTTATATAGGGTTTCTTTTAAATAAAATTGCAGAGAAACAATAGTTTCAGTATTTAACAAGACCTTTAAAGACCTAATGATCATAATTCTATATAAATTATATATTTTTAAATAGTTCAATACATAAACTTATTTCAAAGTAGAATTTGCAGAGGAAGGTTCGACATCACTCAAAGTTCCACGAGTAACGGTTACTCAGGGACCCAAAAAGCTTTTCCTTAGTAGCTTCCCGTTTAAAATGCGAGAGCAGTTTTCGCTCTCTCGAATATGCTTGTTTCTGGGAAATATCTTTATTTACATCTCTTTAGCTCTCTCTTCATGTTTTGCCTACAATGTATTAGCAAGAGCAAATGAGCGAGTTTGTTGTTAGTTAAACTTAGAGAGAGAGTTTCGCATTTTTCACTTCAATTCCAATTGGAGAAATCAAAAGAGAGGGCAGAATATTCAAGGTGGTCCAAGGCATGAAAGGAGTTCTCCAGCATAACCTGCATTATAATTCCTAATGAATTTTAGCAGCAAATGGATTACTAAGGAAGATTCTGTCAAGATTTGTATAAAATGTACATATAAAATATAAAATTTTATAACCTGACAATTTTCTTCAAATATTTAGTATTATTCATTAATACAAGACTCTTCCTTTTCTCCCAGTGCACCCTGTTGCCTACCCCTTCTCCTTTCCCGGTTAAGCTCTCCCAGCCAGTCCCTGAGCCCTGAGTGGCCTAAAGTGGCGCAACAGATAATGAAAGTCAACGTCTGTGCAAGGGTACAGGATACGCTGTTTGCTCACCTCTCCATCTCCGTCTCCATGCCCATTCTCATTCCCAATTCCATCCCCATGCCCATCTCCAACGCCATCCCCTTGTTCTTCTCATTTCCAATTCTTCGGGTCTTCTTTTTTTTCGGCTTCTCTGTTTCTGTTTTCTTTTTGCTTTCGGTAAATATCGGGGAGGCAGACAAAGAGCTGGCTTTGTCCTCGGTATCCAGTCCTTCGTTTTCAGTCCTCGATGATCAGTCCTTCATACTCATTCCTTCATACTCATTCCTCATTCTTCATTCTTCACAAGGGGGAGGGTGACGGGCGGCGGGGATGCAGCAGCGTGACTTGTTTCGTGTCCCGCTGTAATTTCCAACAATCTCCGCCATATCTCTTCTGTAATTACAGCCAGGTCCTGTGGCAGTACAGTCGTCGTCGTAACTCAAACATTATCTCATTATTTGCCTGTAATCCCCCGCCGTCCATCGGTCGGCCAGGTGTTTATGTCAACGTCTATGTCTATTTGAAGAGGATCCTGGTGGATCTTGAAGGAACGCTTCAACCCTCGGGGCTGCAAGATACACAAAATATCCAAATTGTATCTTAAAATAAGGCTGGGATTTTGATCCTGTCGAAAGGAACGTGGGAGAATGGCGTAACGAGCAAGGATAGAGGTTCCCCTTGATTTTATGTGAAAGAGTTCGGAGCGGAAAGGATAACAGAAAGGACCGCCGAAAGTCAAGGGCCATTAAGTCGCGGGGCAGCCGCAGGCGAAGAAATCAAAATAAAAATTTAATTTTAAATGTGTTTTGTTCCCCCTTTCCTTCTCTTCCCTCGGTTCATGCAACAGATCATGGGAATTATTTTTCGGAACCTGATTGCAGTTCCTTTTGGGAACTGGGCATTTTCGGGGGAGGGTGAAAGTTGCTGCTGCTGCTGACCAACTTGTTGGCAGGACCTTAAAGGACAGCTCTACAGGTGCGAGTGCCAGAGGGTCCTTGCGAGTTCAGGGAGCGTGAAAATTATGCAACACACTTGGGCTGTGGGAAGCAGCTCACCGGGGCAACCATTTCGGCGTTTCACGCTAATTTCACGGATCTCACCGATCCTGGCTACCGGACATGGACACGGACACGCCACCAACTTGGTTCACACGGACGTCGTTGCGGGAGAAGGAGAAGAAGAAGCAGAAGAAGGAGGAGGAGAAGGAGGAGCTCGAAGCATGCCCAAAGTGCTCTGTCACATCCGATCGAATCGAAGGTGAAGGGGAACACACAGAGATGGCGACATTTCCGGATTTGAGGGCCCAAAAAGGGCTAGCTCCCAACAAAGTGTCATTAGGCAAGTTTTTACACTGAAGCAGAAATTAGTAACAGGTTATAGAGGAAAAAAAAGCTGTGATTATAAAGGGGAAATAAATATAGAAATAAATAAGTAAAAGTGAATAGAAATAGGGAATAACAAGGGTCAAGATGTTATATCAAATATGAATTTTTGGTTCTTCGAACCTTTGATGAGGTTGCAACGACAAATCAAGTGTGTTGACTGATGCTTATAAAGATCTATTGCTCTTT
Source organism: Drosophila watanabei (assembly GCA_008042575.1). Classification (NCBI taxonomy): domain Eukaryota; kingdom Metazoa; phylum Arthropoda; class Insecta; order Diptera; family Drosophilidae; genus Drosophila; species Drosophila watanabei. Next base: position 127,404 of record VNJS01015007.1, read on the forward strand.
CCATTATATTTTGTGCCCAACAGTGATTCAGCTTGTTATATTTAAAGTATTAGTATTTCTAAAATATTTCACAAACTTCAAAATACTCAAAATGAAATGTATCCGGCAAATATTTTAATTATTTAAAGCGCAGTTTGTCACTAGAAACTCCCTTACGTAATAAAGGAATTCAAATATCAAACCAAAATATTGCTTAAATTTATATGAATTATTTTTTTATATAATGTATTTGTATATATTTTTCCCCCAGTGTAATCGCTTGGCATTAGAAGCTGTTGGAAGGTAGCTGCCTTTTGCCGTTGTCGCTGATTGTGATTGCTGCTGCGGAAGTTCCCACCAGACGATGATTATGACGCAACACAATTTTTGGGACAGTTGCAGGTGATCCGAGCTGGAAGTTGCCGGCAGTTGGAGTTGGAGGCTGGGAGGTGGAGTCACTCGCCGGCGATCCGTCCATTCTGTGGGCCTGGGATGATGACGTTCGCATGGGACGCTAATTAAAAAGGAATTTCTTGGCCCCAAGTCGGAGTTTTTCTCTATATATTTTTTTTTTTTTTTGTCGGTTTTACAGCCCCCCCGGCAACGGCAATTAGAAATTCTGGATGGTGGTGGCGGGTTGGGGGGCCCCAGACAATCAGGAGAGTGCTAATTTAGTAATCACAAGTCAGTCGCAAGCCTAGAAAGTAGCTCTTCTTCGGGGATAACCGGTTGTCTCCGGGGTCCTCGGCAGAGATAAGCCGGTATATATATCTTCTGTTGCTGTTGCTGCTGCCACGCCCTTTTCTGGGGCCTCTCTAACGGTGAGGTGTGAAATTGTTGTTGCTTAGATATCTCTGTTGGATCATCAGGTGGCATGGCGCAGCTTGACGTCGTGAGATCACAATTGATCCTCCGAAGATCTTCTCTATCTCCCTTTCTTGCTGTGTGTAATTCGATAATTTATAAATCTTTTGTTGGGATTTTCCTGGCTCAAAGCTGCGATCCCTGGTGGTTGGTTGCTAGCAGCCTCTTTTTTAGTATCCCACAGATACAGATACTCCTTTGTGCCGCAGGTTTTCCTGGTGTGTGAAAAGTCATTTTTCCTGTACATCAATTAATGGGGGGAAAGACATTGTATTCACTGGGGTTTCCATGAGGTTTTATCATTATGACAGGAAGAAGAATAAGCTGTGGATAAAATGTATTTGGTATTATTTAAGGAACTGTCCTTGTGTAATAGGTTTTTAAAGGTAATAATTGGATGGATATTGGCTCCTTTTATTTTATTTAAAGGTTTTAAAGGATACTGCAATATATATTCTATGCTATTTTCTATATGTTTTGATCGACATTGTCAAAATATTTTTATTTTGAAGGAAACTCATTTACTCAAAGCCTTTTCTTGGCTAAAAATAGGTTTGATGGAATTATATGTTAAATAAAAAGTAAATTACATACATTTGTATTTTATATTATCTCCATTTAATCCTATTTTATAATCTATAGAGGCAAAGCTTTATAATAAAGTCAGGTAACCTTTCCCATCACTTTCATTAGAAGACCTGTTATACTTTACTTTTTGACTTTCTCCAAGTGTGAAACACCGATTTATCCCCTCTCCTGAACAGCAATTAATACAAAAAATCATTTATAAAGATATTGTTTATATAGGTGATGATATTCCTGGGATTATCGATGTGTTAAGGGTGCTTTACCGTATAAGGAAATTCAATCCTAAGCCATCGCTCACTTACAGGCACATGTTCTGCAGAGCTGGACAAACTTCTGGAGTTTCGACGGACTGGCAAACAGAGCATTAATATTCCTCAAAAAAATGAAACCTGGAGAATCGGAATCCCCGAGTCCTAAACTAATTTACAACACGTGTAATCGCCGGGGAAAGGTCGCTGACCGTTCGTCGCGTTCCCATTCTTCTCTCACCATTCTTCTCGTATTCCCATTCTCGTTCCTGTTCCAGGCCAAAGGCAAACATCTTTTCTAACTTTTCTAGATTGACAATCGAGATTGAAACGCACACACACACACACATAGCTAGAAGATACGTAGCACAGAAGAGATACCAGCGATGAGGATAGAAACGGAACGGAGCAGCGGAGCGTGAAAAGGTAAGGTAAGGAATCGCTGCCAAAGAGGAACGGCCAAGGAGCCCCGAAGCCCCGGGAATGGTATTGTAAATAGCAATAAGTACAACAGCAACAACAGAAAAAGAAAAATTAAACACAACATCGAGGCGGAGGGATCCGAATAGGGTAGCGTCATAAATAATATTGTTTACACAAATGGTTCACGGCGATGAGCAGCTACGACTCCTGTTCGATGGCCGAAACGATGACCCCGTTCCCAATCCCGATCTCTTTCGGTCAACACGGATCCGATACGATCCGATCCTACGCATCCCAGCTAAAAATAGCCGTGACTTCGGTCCAAAACTCGGCGTGTGTTTACGAAAAAAGTGATAAACACGAAAAAGTTTCAGGCTTCAGGCCGGGACAGGAGGAGCCTAAATTCCAGCTAAGACTAACGCACCAGCACGGCGAGAAAATGGGGATTTTAATTGGTCTTTAAAATGTAAGATTCAAAAGGTTTATCTGAAATATTAGTAAAACAGTCAAATCCATTCAAATACTATACCTACCCTCTGAAAACTTGAGAAATACAACTTAAAGGATTACATGTCTAATATCTTGTGTTTCAGTTAAAAATATAAAATAGTACCAACAAAAACTAGTTATTAAAATTAGGAAATAATAGTTAATAATAACTTAAAACATATTTCCCATTAGAAATATTACAGAAAACCATTAAGTTGAATTTTTTGCCAGAGCAAATTCATTTCTTAAAAAAATACACTGATATTCTTGATATAAATTATAACCTCTTAATTTTAATATTATTTTCTGATCCTCAAGTGATTCCGTTTTCGCTCTGTGTGCGCATGAGGCGAGTGCGTGCCGCCAAGGGAGGTCGCCTTGTGGGCAGAATGGCCGTGGGCAGCGAAGGGGCCCCGAGGGGCATGGAGGGGTTGTTGTTGTTGTTGTTGGAGCGCTGTTGCTGTAAAAGGGGAGCAGGCTTAAAGCCAAAACAACAACAGGTAGAAATCAAATAGAAAACGGAATAGACAAAGAGACAAACAAGGCGAACGGAGGAAATGGCGAGGGCAGCGCAGCGGCAGAGCAGCGCGGCAGCATAACGACCAAGGCACTCACACAGATAGACACACACACAGATGCAGCAGCCTAGACAGGCGCACACACACACATACACTACACTCACGAGAAACGGACACACACGAGCGGAGAGCGCGGTTTGTCTATGTGCCAAGGCATTTCGAGTTTCATTTTATGTTTTGACCCCTTTTAAGTTCAAGAACCCTTTTCCTCACAACATCGCTCACACACACGCGCAGGCAAGTGGCCCTCTCGCTCTCGCTCTCTCTCTGGCTCTCCAGCTGCGATCATTTTGGGGCTCGACTCCAGCTCTCTCTGCCTCTCTGTTGCTCACCAATACACTGTCAAACGCTGCCCAAGGAGAGCGAGAGCAAGAGCTGGAAATCCGAGCGCCAGAGAGCAAGTCTCCACTGTAATCGGAAAGCTCAGCTCAGTGGAGACTTGGAGAGCAGGGATTGTTATTGTTTTGACGTGGGATTTTTTTTCCATTTGCAATGGGGTTGTTGTTGCCGACGTCGCTGTCGCCGTCAACGGCGCAGTCGCTGCCGTTGCCTGGGCGCAACAAGTGTATTTCTTCGACTTTTGATTTATGCCTGCGGATTCCAATTCCGATTCCGCTCTCAAAACGGAGCGCTGAGCTCTCCCCCGCTCTCCATCGTGCGCAGCACTGAACGGAATTATTAATTGATTGATGAACACTAATTATGTTAATTGGTTAATGAAATGCAATGTGTCAAGCGCTGAGCGAGGCGGTCCCAATTGCCACGAGAGAGGAGGCGAGTGGTTCTTCCTGCTCTCCAGGGAAAGAGCTTTAAAGCTACAGTAGGACACACTTAAAAGGAATTGAGCAGGAAAAATACGGTTATTTAAATGATAGGGTACTTTAGATGAGAGTACGTAAAGTGAACTTAAGGTAATTATTATAATAATAATAACAAATGTTTAGTGGTAATAATTATATAAAAATACTGATTATAGTTTACTATTCTAATTATTTTATTTTTAAAGAAGGTAAATACTTATAGATTGTCCATTTATTTATTCAATTACTGGGTAAACCCTGTAAGGTCTGACCTACAAGAGTACAACCTGTATTCCCCGATTTTCCCGCACTCGACAGGTACAAAATGCAGTTAGTCGGTGAGTCACTCAGGAGAAAAAGCTCAGTTCGGGGCGAGTGCTTTCGGGGAAAGCGACCGATCGATCGTTGGATTGTCAAAGGGCGTTGCCTCTCCTCTGATGTCATGTTTATGGGACACAGCAGAGGCCCATCCCCGAATTCTGATATCTGGCGGTGTATCTATTACGAACGAACAGTTACATCCTCCGCACAAAAGCAGCCAGAGACGCGGCAGCGGGCCAAGTTGGTCGAAAAGAGCCGTTCATGGTCATTGTGCCACAAATGGCAAACGAAACGAAATTGAAATTAAGCAAATGAGTGGGAAACCAGACGCTGAAGCAACAAAGGAGAAGACGGCGCTCGGCGTCGTTCTTCTGCTCCGGCAGCCGCATCTGTGCCAGCTTCGGAAAACTAGTTGACGGAGCTCGAGGTTGGTCCAAAGCCGAAACCAAGTCTGAAACCGAATCCCAACACGAATCCGAATCCACAAGATACAAGCAGCGGCAACGCCAAGACGAAGGCGGATGCGCACCTAGAAGCCAAATGAGGAACTCTAGCGGATGCTGTGCCTCTTCAACTGGGCCAAAATCAAAGCCACTTCAACGGCGGCGGTTGATCAACAACAACAGGAACACTTGAAGAAATGTATTTAAATTTATGTACAAATTTTTTTATTAAATATAAAAACTCTTAGGTGAAAGATACTTCTACTTCTAGAGCGATCTTCTTATAATTTTTTAAAAATTATAAATACATTTTAAACCTCATATTGCTCTCTGAATAATATAGTTATAATTTATAGGACTTCTTCATTTTGTATCCCCCAAAACTTAATATCTTTTTACCCACAAATTTTCCCAGTGCATCGACGGAGGAGACAATGAATGGGTTAACCCAACGACTGGGTTGGCGTCTTCGGCCCACATGTCCCACGCTTCCATTTACATACTTTACACAGGCATAACGATCCGAGGGGCTAACGGTACCTTTACGCAATCCCCAGCCAAGAATGCAGCCCGCGCAGGAGAGAAATCCGAGAGATACTTTTTTTTGTTGTTTTTGTAACTCGCAACTTAATGGCCAAAGAGCGGGAGAGAAAGGGTTTTCTTTCAAATTAACCGGGTATCATAAAAATAAATAAAAAAATAAAAATGCGCGACGCTTTCAACATAAAGAGAAAGAAGGAGAATTTAGGGGGGGAGGGGGGGCAACCCAGGCGGCAAGGGAATTAAGGTGAAAAATGGGGATACGAAGGGAACAGAGACGGATTCAAGGGGAGGGAATTGGGTGTTTAATAATAATTACTAACATAAACATTGGGAGGTTTCTTTAAAATTTAATCATTTTATTATTATTATTAATATTAATTCCTTGAATATTCGATATAAATATGAAGAAAATGTATAACTTAAATCAATTTTATACGGATAAATTGTTGGTTAAAAAATCGTAAAATTGATTTTTCTTAGCAAATACTCGTTTTGAAATTTTTGCTTTATGTACTAGAATATTTTTCACTTAAAATCATAAAGAGTAATTAAAGAATATATATTATTCGGTTATAAGTTATATTCGGTTAATAAGTTTTTTTGTATGCCTAAAAAATGTTTAAAATATTATAAAAGCAGTATAAATAATTGAAAATTTGTAATTTGGTATATTTGTATCCCTAAAAATTAAATAAATTATTCTTATGCATTTTGAGAGAACTATTTAGAACCCAAAAAGTATTAAAAATAATTAAAACATTTATTTTTTATTTTCTTTTTATCATTAGGAATATATTCATTAAAAAATTAAATAATCATTCACATTTTCCCTAGCTCCGTCCCTGGAAAAAGGGTGGAAAGGGGGGTCTGGAGCGGACCTGTCGACGCATTTAAATCGCCTTCCATGTAAAGTTTACTTTCCACTTTTGGACGTAGTGTCAGGTGCGCTGCCTGCCAAACGGACGATGTTTCTTTTTTTTTTTTTTGAGGCCTTTGGCTATGGGCTTTGGGCGTGTGCCTGCCCCCCCTCGAAATTCCTCCCTATTATATATATATGTACATATATATATATACATAAACCCCATTGAGGTGCCTGCAGCAACTGCAACAGGTTCGTAAATAACCATCAAGTTGCGGGCGTAGCTCTGGGCCAAAGTCCTAAACGCGGCTCAGATTTCAGGGCAACAGAGATTTACAGGTTTACACTGAAGAAAATAAGACTTATTTACAAGAAATTTAAAGGATTAGAGTCTGAAGGAAATATATATTTTTTTAACTGTTTAATTTAAATTAATTGTTCTATATATTCTATTTAAAATTTATTACAACCATAATTTGTTGACTATGTTAATTGCTATAATTTAAAGTCTTAGTTTCTTGCCCCCTTTTCGTTCAGTGTTCCCACAGGTTGCGGCCTTAACAATAACAAAAAAAAGCGCCCCCGAAAGAAAGCCCATCATCGTCCGCTTACAGGTCCGCGTCCAAGCTCGGAACTCGGACTCCAAAGTCGTACGCATTTGAAGCGTTTTTTACTGTTTACTGTTACGACTGTCGAGTCTCCAGTCTGGGGTCTCGAAAGCGAAGATCCGAACGGATGGATGGACGGCTGCCCCCCCGCTTTGCCCGCTCTGCTCTTCCAGTTCAACGACCGAAAAACGGACTGCGACCGAGACTGAGACTGAGACCGAGACCCTCTTCTCTCTCTCTCAGGGCCCCTTCTTCGGCGCTGTTCTTCCTGACTGAATTGCCTTTTCTTCTGATTCGCCTGCTGCCTCGTCTAGCTTTCTATTGTCTGATGATTGCCCAAAAAGAAAGAAGAGACACCAAAAAAACGCTCGTGGGTTTTAACCCTACAAAATGCTGGGACTGGGAATGGGAATGGGAACCCAAAAAAAAAAACCAAAAACCGAAACCTGGCTCTCTCTCTGTGGCATTCCACCGGCTAGTATCTATGAGGATTTATAATGAGGCGATCTCTTGCCGAAAATGTCCAGAGAGGCGAGAGTCTTGGAGATTCTTGGATTTCTTCGCAGCGAGGGTTTTTTTTTTCGAGGGTCATTGACTTTCTAATTGTGGCCAAAAGGGATAGACATAGACGCACTCTGTGCGGGATTCCTATAATATGATTAATGGCCTTTCTTCGTTAGTAACTTTGGCAGAAGAGTTCCCATCAAAAGTCCTCAGAGGAGGAGCAGTAGATCAATTATAAAATGATCAGGAATCAGTAGAAATCAAAAAGTCTGTAGAGGTTGTACAATTTTTGTAACGACTTTTTATGATTATTAAAGGAAGGGAAACTTTAAATAGGGAATAAAACCATTAAAAACAACCAAATTCCTATTTTTAAATATTTTAAGAGATAACTTTTGTAGAGTATAAGTTCAATTACTATGTTTAATTTATTTTATGTATTTTTCTATGTATATAACATATCTTATCCTTATTGTATAGTCCTACATCGATTAAAGTTAACTTTAAGAGGCCCCAGTTGTAAGAAGATTCTTTCTAGTAAATGGATTTTCCATGGATTTTAAATTCAACTTTAAAAAAATCTTCTTAAAACCTTTAAGTCTCATTCATATGCACACTGTACAGTCTGTCATTAAAATCATGAACCAAACCAATAAAGTCACTTGACGAATTATGCAACAGGCTCGAAAAAGCCCAACCACCTTTTTGGGATTGACGAATCATGGGAAAATGTCAAATCCCAAGGGGGTTAGGGTTAGGGTTGGGGTTGACTGGATGTTGTGAGTTGTGGGTTTCACTGTAACAGGTTCACGCATTGTGAACCGCACAAATCCAGTGTCGGATCGGTGGTATGGGTGTCGTAAATAAGTCACCGTAACGCCCTTGCCTAGGAGAGCTCATTTAAATTCCATGTGAAAATTGCCATAAACCTAATTTGATTTTTTTCAGAGCCCTAACAGGGAGAGAAAGGGTCTAAAAAAAAGTATATAAACTTTATATAAATAGAAGAAAATATTTTTAAAAATTATACACTTTTTAAAACTCTGAAAAATGTATCTACGAATAATTAAAATCCGTTTTAACATTCTAAAAAAGTACCTAAACAATATTTCGAACTCTTTTCTTAATAAGAGAAAATTTCTACAATAAATTATAAACCTTTTTAATATTGAGAGACAATTTTATAAAAATGCTAAGATAATTAATGATCATTTTTCCGTGTTTCTTCGGGATATTTTTTATATTTATCATATATTTCTATATTTATATTTGTGGTATTATGTAACACATAATTTTAACCTTATTTTAAATATTATTTTAACTAGTTTATAGCTAATATTATACCATATTTCATATAATTTTCCCAGTTTAAAGCTTTCATATTGTGTTGATCCTCTCTTATTTTTATAAAACTGTAAATTAAAGCAAAATTTCTCTAATATTTTTTCATGTGCACAATAATATCTATTATAATTATAACAAAAGGCAGCCAAAGCTTTGTTTATGAGATTTTTTTTTCATCGGGACTGTAGAAATAGGGATCTGCTGGCGATTGGCGAGAGCCTCCCCCGAAACCCGACAAAACATAATTGTAATTATTCACCCCTGGCAGTCATGTGAAGGCATTTCCGCTGGCCTTTGTCCCGTTTCCACATCCACATCCACTTCCGTGTCCCCGTTCAAACGCTCTCCCACCCCCGAGGACCTGAGGGCTGACCCTCGGCCTGGGCCAAGTGTCCGGAAATGAGATGCAAATATTATGTGGGACTCGGATCGGATCGGATCGGCGGATCCTGCAGGGGCTCCTGCTGCTCCCTCCCTTCCTTCCCTCCCTCACAGTTGAGTGGCCATGTCTAAGGAGCTGCTCCGGACACATGAGGGTTGCTCAGGAGCTCATACTTGGCAGAAGATCCCCCGGCAGGAGGGTGAGTCCAAGAAAATCGTCTTGGCCCTCTGCACGTGCGTTTTCCACGGCGAACGAAGAAGTTGAGGAGGAAAAGTAATGAAAATTGCATTGCTTGAGTGCGCTTACAGCGCGTAATTTGGAACCCTAGATCATGCCATATCTTTCTGTAGGATCTGGGGTGCCATTTTAGTGGAAATTATGCAAAGTTGGGTGCGGACACGGCATCGTGCGCGTTTCTTTAAGAAGTTATTTCCAGTTTTTCTTGGCCACAGGTGACTCCTTATTTTCCTGGGAAAAACTCTACACGGGAGGCACTTAAAGGTGGCTATAAAACAAACCTAAAATGTTGATTATAAATTCTCTTACTTTTCTCCTCTCTGTAAATTAATTACTTTTCGTTTCTCCAGAGTTCATCTCCGATCAGGAACTCGTACTTTGTGGGATGTAGGTCAGCCGCGTCGTAATTGCAAGCACATGTCTTTCTAAGCTCTCACATCGCCTCCCAATTCCAATCCCAATCCCAAGTCCGGCTGTCCGATTAAGAGATTTCCTTGGGGGGAGTGCTCATAATTTATCATCCTCGCTGGCTGCTAACCCCTTGATCCAGGCCGGGGGTTCAGTGAACCCCAGAGAACAGATTTAATTTCCCAGCACATCCCCATTCCATGCCATCCAGCTCCTCTATCTGTGTGTGTCCCTCTCTATCTCCGTTTTGAGTGTGGGGATCCACAGCCAGACGAGGCTGCGCTGTTAATGGATGGCTGCCCCCCTTTGCAGCTGGAGGAGGAGCAGAGCTCCCGAGGAGAGACAGGCCCGAGGAGGAGATAGATACATGGTATAGAGTACAATGGAGTGAGCTTCCAGCGCGTGTCTCTCCCGGAAAAGAACTGGGAGAGAGCAGGGAAGGCTTCTGCAAACGGAAGAGAAAATAGTTCCAGATGGGTGAGCGAAGTCCACAGAAGTGCATTCCCAAGAGAGGCCAATGGAATTCCTTAAAGTCTATTGAGAGACTTAAGAGAAGCCTAGAATAGGATTAGCAAACTTAATATTCTTAATTCTCTTTCTACTTTATAATGAGAGACTTAGGAGAATCCTAGAATAAGTTTAGTTATTTAACGTAATTCCTTTTTCTCTTTCTTACAGAATAATCTCTTACAAACTTCCTAAAAACTTATTTCCTTCATTAAAACTTCTTTCCCTTGAAAATCCTGTTAAGGAAACCATTTGTTGTTTTATCAATTTGTTAAGCATTCCTTTCCCAAAGACTTTCTTCTGGAGCAAGTCCCCTCCAGAACTTCCTTTCTCGTGCTTTCTCTTCTGATCTCATTCGATTCCACCATCCGGCTGTTGAGTGCCTTCCTTTCCTCGCTTTCCCCTGTTCTCTCCTTAATACATTGTATATATGTAACTGCTGCTTGGGTCCTTGAAGTCAAGTGCTTGCTTCCTTTCCCTCCGCCAAGTCTTGTTCTGGGCAGGAAATATTGAATTAATAATTATGCAGATAGCTGTTCTTGATATGCGCATATTTTTACGATGCACTGTTGACTCTCTCTACAAAGACCCTGCCCCTAATTAGGGCGCGGCACATCTTCGTCGTCTGCAACGGTTGCGATCTCCTCAAGCGAGTCCAGCTGGCAGCAGAGGGGTGACTTCCTATTGCATATCCTAGCAATAAGTGTTCTACAGGTTTTCTTACAGAGAGAGAAAAAAGGAGAAGAAAGAATCAGAAAGAGTTCATCTCAAATAGAAAAGGTTAATATTTATTACTTTAAATCTTTATATAAGTTTCATTCAAACATACTTATGAATTTCTTCTTTTATTCCATTTTAAAGAAAAAATATCTTATGTTCATTATTTAATATTGTATTAAAAATGTCAAAATTTATAAAATTTTCTTCATGTGTAGTGAAAAACCCGGTAAGGACAGTATTTAGATAGTCAAACGATCACTTCACACTAAAGCGAACACGAGAAGGAAGAGGACTCGCCACCACTGAGATTCCACCACCATTACCATTACCTTGTTTACCTGTCCGTCTCCGTCTCCGGTCTCCGGAGGGTTGCTAGACCATCTAATTATCATTTTTCAACATTCAGGTGTCGCAGTCATAGTCAGGAGTCAAAGTGAAACTCATCAGGTGTACTTGCGAGTCTTTCTTCCTTAAGGATTCCTTGACGCACGACTGATTGCAGACGAAGCGATCCCTTCCTTTGTTCGAGGCTTGGTGTTCGTTAGCCTCGTCCCTGTGACTGCTCCTGCTCCTGATGAGCATTATATATATTTTTTTTGTGCCGAGTTCCTTCAGGCATTGTGTTCCCTGTTCCTTTGTGTGATCGGTGAGTGGTTTGAATGGTTGGATGGATAGCTGGTGTTGGACGGTCGGGCTTTGTCTGCCAGTCTCACTTGTAACTGACTTTGCTTGGCTTTTCGAGGGGCAATCAGGGCTGAAAACACAGGGAGAAAAAAAGGGAAAGAATAACTTATGTAAAATTGTATCAATAAAAATGTTCTTAAACAAAAACTTTTAACTAAAAAGCTATTAACAAGATTTAGCTATCAGCTTAAGTTAACCAATTTTGGAAGCCTCCTTGAGCCTGATCTTTGATCTTCCTGATTAAATATAAACTTTAAATCTAAATCTTAAGTTAATTAAATGAATATGTTATTTTTCCTATATTTATTTCTAAAAGTGCAGCAACCCCTTTCCACTCCAAAAGTGTTACTGCTGCGGCATCCTGTTGCTTGCTGTTGCATGAAACAGGATGCCAACGAGCGTGTAATGCATAGTTACCCCTCTCACCTTCGCTGTGGAGTAATCTCACCCTCCTGGCAAGCCACCCCACCCTTGAGGGCCACACCCCCGCGAAGTGCATTCAACTGTTGCTATTTGATTTCCATTTCCAATTTGAATGCACCGAAGGAAGCGATAATTGGCTGGATATTGCCTGCCTTCCTGTGTTTCGGCTGGGAACTGAACCAATTTAATGGCCTTTTCAAATTAATAATGAGTATATTTCCCTCGGCATTCAAGGTTGCCAAGCCCCTAATGAAAAAAAAAACTAAAAAGCACAAAACACTAAACACGAACAGAGAAAAAAAAACGAGCAAACAAATCAAAATCAATTTGTCAAGCGACACTTGCCACCGTAAATAAAACTTGGCAACACAAAAAGCGGCAGCAGGCAGCAACACCGACAGACATTCGAACGGCAATCAGAAATCAAAACAAAAACCGCTAAAATAACACAAAAAAAAATGGCATTAATCGAAACACAAAAGAAGTAACACAAAAAAGGCGCGCATGCGCAAAACCAGTTTCGCAGAGACTCGAACCCCGAGACTTTTTCGGCCTCCGCGCAGCCACAGAGAACAATCGGAGCTTTTTTTTGTGCTTTTGTTATTGTTTTTGTTGAGCCGGCAAGCGGCAAACGCGTGGTGCTCCAGCTCAGCACCTCAACTCAATCCCAGTAACCAGAACTCCATACTTTATATTCCCTTTTAATTGTTAGGAAAGAACCAGGAGGTGCTGGCTAGGAGGAAGGCAGGGAACACACTGCATAAAGAGATTTATAAAATGCTATAAACAAATACAATTTGAAACATATAACTAAATTTTATAAGCTCCAAAGCTTCAAATAAACAATAAGAACTTTATAAATTTTGAGAATTTCAAACAAAATTACCAACGGAACCGGAAATAAACCTAACCTTCAGGGAATCCTAATTATATTTCATATAAATATTTATTTTTCTCAACAAATTTCCCAATTTTAAAAAGTGAATCCTACATTTCTCGATCTGTAAAAAATGAATCATCTCTCTGTTCGAGAAATTAAATACCTTCAGTCCCAGCCTTCAGGGAATCCTCATTAAATATCATATAACTTTTTATTTTTACCAACACATTCCCTATTTCAAAAGTGAATCCATAAATTTTTAGCTCTGTAAAAAATGAATCATCTCTCTGGCCGATCGATGGACAATTGAAATGGACAAAAACCTTGCCTCGGCCAGGACAGGATCCGCTCTCCGGTCTCGGGTGACGACCGGTGGGGTAGTGGTGGGGTTCCCCGGGGGAATATGCAAATTGTTGTAAGCCGACGCGACAACTTCATTTGTTCAACGGAGCAACCGGCGGCCAACGGAAACGCGACCGTTGGACGAGACAGGAAGGCGGGAGCTAAGTGGGGAGTGGGTTCGGCTTCGGGACTGGGACTGGGAATGGGGAGTGGTTTTTGTAGCCAGAGTCGGCGGAGGAATGGGAGTGTGGCAAGTTGATGCACGTCGCCGGCCAAATTGAGGTTAAGTAATGCAGTCAAATGCGTGAAAAATGGCCAGAGAGAACAAATACCAAATGGAGTTGGAGAAGAGAAAACCCGCTGAAGAAACTGGGCATGGCCTTAACTTGGAGAGGGAGTAGGAGTCAGAGGAGGTGACGACTCCACCCGTAGGACTCTCATTGCGTGACGGCAACATGAAACGAAGCAAGGCACGTCGCCAAAAAAAAAAAAAACGATGTTGTCACCACCATCGCCACGATCATTATCGCCTTCGTGGGGCCAACTTCATGATGGCCAGAAAAAAAAACCTGATCCCCGGATTAGCATGCAGGCATTCCTGCGATTGATTTTTTTTTTGCGTTTTTGGGTCACCATTCGCGAAAACTGACGATTGCCTGTCAATCGTTGGAGTTTGAGGTGCGTGGCCTTATAGTTATTTGCAGATTTATTACCTTTCCAAGGAATTTAACAGAATAACAGAAGAAATTTTCTTTTTTTTTTTAGATTTTCCTAGATTTTAAGGTATTGAAAAGGCAGTTTCCAACTGGGTTTGTTTCTATTTTAAATCATTTATATCAGAAAACTGTAAGTTATGGGAATGTAATATAAAATACCGAAAAACTTTGAAGAACCTAATCAGAAATAAGAAAACCTGTAAATTCTGGAATTGTAATATTAATAACTGACAAATTTTGAAGAACTTTATCAGAAATAAGAAAAACTGTAAATTCTGGAAATGTAATATTAATAACTGACAAATTTTGAAGAACCTAAAACTATTCTATATGTATTACTAAACTGTTCTAGTAATGTAAAGCTAACATTAATGAATTATTAGCAATCTAGTTGCCATATAAAATATACAAATTGGAGTTTCTTGATCCTCGACCTCAATTAATGTATTTCATTTATTAATTTTAATATGAGAAACGATAAATAAATGATTTTAAGGAACTTAAGACTGCTGATAATCTATATATTTATCTATCTAAGTCAGGAGTTGAGACTTAACTGATTTTATACAAAAAACAAGAAACTCATATATTTATCATTAGAACTATACCTTTGTTTTATTTTTTGAGCCTTTAATTTAAGAATATATTGTGTACTATCTCATTTCATTTTAGAATATTCTAAAGCTACAAATTCAGATTTTTATAGTAACAGAAACATGAAATAATATACTTTAAAATTAAACAAACTTGTAATTCTTAAAAAAAAAATATATCTTTGCTTTATTTCAGAGTCTGACCCACTTTCGAATTGCACCTGACCCCACGTGCCAGTCGAACTTGGATTGTGTCTCGGATTTCGGGATGGATAATTAATTTTGGATTGGCACTTGGTTGTCGGAGGAGGAGGAGAAGGAGGCAGCTACTCAGTGCTGACACCGTGACACCTGCGCCCATCGGCCTGCCTGCCTGGGATCACCCGCAGGCTCCGCTTGGAGTCCGCTCCTGGGGCTGGCTCACTCACCAAACTGGTTTCCAATATTGGCAGCAAACATTTGCAGTTTGCCGTTTGGCGTTTGCTCTTTGAGCGCGGCTTCTAATCCGTTTGGAATTTCAGACACGCCAAAGTGGCGCACCGGCTGTTTTAACTGAGCGAAGCATGCCACAAATGCACGGCGAGAAATGCATTACTTTAGACTCAGGTACTTTAATATTCTTACAAGATTGCTTTAGCCATATTTTCTGTCAGTGTGTACTCTAAGCTCTAGCCAGGCCAAGTTGGCTGTCCACTTGCTTGGCCCGGCTTGTCTTTCTGGCTGGCTGGTTGGCTCTGTCTGCCTGTCGCCGTGTCTCTGCGTCTGCTGTTGGCAAAATGTCAAGTGTCTGCCGCGGAAATGAGGCCGTTGTGGCAGCTAGACTCCGCAGATAAAGACCAAGACGAAGAAGTTGCAGCAACTGAAGGAATTAGCCACCGAGAAACCCGAATGAGTTGTGACAACTTATTTGAAGGAAGACATTGAGCAATTTATATAAATATTTATAGTTACATATATAAATTTATGTATTTATTTGTTTATAGGTTAACCTTAAGCACAAAAAAATCAAGGCTTGGCTCCCGAATACATTATAGTATATATTTTCGATTAAAAGTTAATAAGGTTTTATTAGACTGGTTCTGTGGCTTTATTGTCAAAACCTACATATATTAAAACCAATCGAGAATTAATTAATGACAAAATATATAAAATAAATAAATTCAAGCGAGAAAGAGATATATACACAATTTTTATACCCTTGCAGAGTATTATAATTTCATTCAGAGGCTTGCCATGCAGAGAAAGAGTCATTTCCGAACATATAAATCATAAATATTCTTGATCAGCGTCATCAATATGGTATAAAAGATGCAACAAAAAAAATTCAACATTTTTTTAATATTTTATACATTTTTACATTATAAAAATTATCAAAAATTTGCAAAAAAATTTTAAATTTAAAACGGAGAAATATTAATTTTATTAAAACTGCTTTCCCAATGGAAATTATTGCATTTTTGGCCAAGTTATAATGGTTTTAAACTCTGTCATCCCAAAAAAATTAACTTATAAAAATAAATATGATTTAAAATTGGTCCAATAGCAACTGCAAGAGTATTGAAACTTCGATCTTTAGGAGTTTGCTTTCTTGTTGTTATTATTTTATATTCCAATATTATGTATACGCCGCGTGTACCTCTCTCTCTCACATCTCTAAGCCCCATTTATCTCTATATTTACACACATATACATACATATGTATGCATTTGAAGAAAATAATTTCCTTTCGCCAGTCAAGCATCACATTTTCGGATTTGATGAAGGAGCTGAAACCTCGCGATCGGCCGGGGCTGGAGCACACACGCCATGCGCCAATAATAATAACAGGCCTCTGGGACGGCCTCTCGTCATGGATCGGCCGCCCAATCATTTGATCACATGTTATGTAACCCCAAAGAGAGGAAAAATAATAATAATAATAATAATAATAACCATTTGCCAGCCACAAGCGAGTAGCGAACAACAACGCAAACATACTGCATTTTCACGCAGCCTGATAGTGAAGTGAAGTGAAAAGAGCCAGCGGATGCACAGTAAGAAAAAGAAGTAGTTGAAGATGTTCTTTACAATTCGGATTATAAAATATATACTTCATGGTTAAAAATATGAGCTTTATAATAAGTTTCTTATGACAAATAAGCTTGTGTTTAAGAGCATTAAGAATATTATATAGAATATAATGTTAGTTTACATTCTCCATGACTGATTTGTTTGGGGTTTTTTATTTATTATTTAATTGTTATTTTTTAAGGAAGATAAATTTTATGTTGCAAATTAAAGTTATGCAAACAACCATTCCAAGATAATTTAATTTTACGACAGTCCCGGCTTGACTAAGATCCCAAGAATGCGTCATCGTAATGGTATTATATAAGATAAGATATCATTAATATTTTTTAAACTATTTAAAAATACAATTTCAATATACAATATTTTAGCTTTCAAAACCTTATAATTTCTTCCTGTGTGTCGTCCAAAAGCCAGTTGCTAGTTTTTCCAAATAAAAATCACGGGGAAATGTTGGAAAGGGGGGCGCTTAAGTCTGCGATTCGGCTAGCCAGCACACGCCAGTGCCAGTGCCAGTCCCACTCCCATTCCCAGCCCCCTGAAATCTCCACTCCCGATCCGATCCCAGCCCGATCCCATCGAGCACTTGAAATTGCATGCCGAATTGGCAAGTCAGCCAACCAACCAGTTTCACTTGCGAAAGCAACCAGCTTCCATTTCCATTTCATTCGAGAGTCGACCGCCAAGTTGCCAAGTTGCGCTTTAAAATTAAAAGTAAATCCCGCTGTCCGGGCCAAAGAGATATATAAAAAACAATCAAAAGTAGTTCCTGCCAAAACCGAAATAATGCGGGAAGCCGACCTGGAGGATCAGTACCAAAGATTTCCGGAGATCAAGCGTTCGGAGGTGCAGAAGCTCGTGGAATGGATCCATGCCCAGCCGCACATCTCGGATAGATTCTCCGAGGGCGAGGCGCTGCACTTCTTCCACGCCTGCCGCTACAGCATGGAGGTGGCCAAGCAGGTGCTGGACACCAATCTCACGGCCCGCACCCACCTGGATGAGTTCTTCGTCAATCTCGACAGCGAGCGGCCGGAAATTAGGCGCGCCATGAAAACGGTGTAGGTAGAAGCATCATCCTAACTGTCAGATTTATATATACTTTACTGAGATTAAAGATATATATTATATATTATTTATTATTGTTATTTATATAGTTCTATTGTGCCTCTGCCTGGAGCCACTCCTGAGGGTTATCGTGTGATTGTCGCAAAACTAGACGACTTGAATGCTTCGAACTATAACTATGCAGATTGTATGAAGCTGTAAGTAAAAGCTGGAATGACTAGATAAAGTTAAGATGCGTAACGCCAAATTTTTATAAGCAAAGGAGAATGAGTTTTGTGGCAAGCTGGAAAATTGTCTTCATTTGGTAGTTCAAATGCACATGTACTGTCTTTAGTTAAAGGATACCCGTCTTTATATTATAAATATTAAAGGTAGAAACTTAAAAACATGAACATAACTCCATGAACATAACTTATATAAAATCTTTCCCAAACCAGAAAAATGTATGAAAGGAAGATCTTATAATATTTAACTATATATCCTCTCCTGAAACTACAATAGTTAGTTAGCTACTTATATACAATTACAAACACTTGTCAAGTTGAAGTTTAATAGTTACTGATAATTATTGTCCAAGTCGGAGTCGAGCACTATTTGCACATCATTTTTATGGCGTGATTATGACAAGGCATTCGAAGCATGAAGAGATTTTGGTCAGTAGTAAGTGCTGTGCTATCTCCCCAACTAAAACCTCGAAACTTAATGCAACCGAAAGCACGCACAGCTCTCAGATTTAGAGATACACACTCGAGATACTGCGCCTTAGTCTGCTTGTGGCACTTATAACGATCATTATAATCTGCTGTATAATGGCAGTCAATTAAGAGTTAACAATTAAGCCAGTACATAGTATGTAGACATGTCCAGCTGTTGTTCAGGGGATGTCGCTATATTGTATTCCATTAAGCAGCCGCTATAACTCGTAGTGCTTCTGTAAATAAATTGAAAAATTTATAAAGTACTGTCAGGATTATATTTATTATTATATTGAGCCAGGATGTGTTACTGAATGCTGTCCTTGTATCTTGCAGATATTGCATGGTGTTCGACTACTGGATGTACGAGGATGGCATACAACCGGGTCACGTGATAGTGATCGACCTGAAGGGCACCTCCCTGGGCCACGTGGCTCGCATTGGCCTGCTGCAGATGAAGAAGTTTCTCTTTTACCTGCAGGTTAAACATATTTAAAGTTTTTATTTTTTATAGAAAGACAATTCAAGTTAAAATCTATTTTAGGAAGCGGCTGCCATCAGACTGATAGGCTTTCACTTCATCAATATTGTACCTTTCATGGACAAGATTCTGGCCTTGATGACGCCCTTTATGAAGAAGGAACTGACGAGTGTCCTGCACATGCACAGCGATTTGAATGAGTTTTACAAGTTTGTGCCCCAGGAAATGCTGCCCAAGGAGTACGGAGGAAAACTAGAGGAATGCAGTTTGGCCAAAGGTGGGATCTCCAATGATATCCTTTTATGATCAGTATTTAAAAGCTTCATACACAGAGATTTATTACAAGAAACTGCTGGACAATCGAAAGGAAATGCTCGAGTTCGAGACGCGTCACCAGGTCAACGAGAAGCTGAGGCCCGGCAAGGCCAAGAACGCCTCCGATCTCTTTGGCATCGAGGGGAATTTCAAGAAGCTGGACATCGATTAATACATAGTATTAATTGTAGTATTTAAGAAAGTTGGTGTTTTTTTTTAGGTTTTTAATAAAATGAATTTTACATTTTTAAAATTTTCGCATTTAGCTTGGCTTTAAATATACATAGAATGTATGTAATGTGTGGTGAGTGAAAACTGAGACATGTACAGTAATGCTTCATCGAATCGAAGGTGAGGTGGAGATGATCTTATCGCTATGATTTTTCAAAGTCCATCTGATGGGTTCTTACAGGGATTCTTACTGGCTAAGCGCGGTCTGTGACTATGTTATAGGTAAGACCGTCAAACTAAATCAAAACATTTCAAGGACCTACATACATATTTTCAGCTTAATCCTATTATTATCTTTATATACATTTAAACCTGACCAAACATAAACTTTCAGTGTGTGTGTGTGCTACTCTGGGAGTAAAAATTAACATATTAGCTGCGCGCCGTCGTGGTGTCGAGTTATCAGCATTAGAAATAAGAATACGAATTTTAGACACTTGAATTAAAGGAGCTCTTCTGGAATATCAATGAAAATGTTGCAGTCTTTCCGTTCTGGGAAAATCCTCCTCTTCCTCCTTCTCCTCCTCAAAGATTCATGGCTGGAACACTTGGTTCATTTGATTGGGTCTCATGCCCTGGCTATTGCTGCTGTTTATCTGCCGAATCGTTGTGTTATTCTGCCTGCGTGCCTTGGCCTTGGACGACGGCTGCGGCTTCTGATGCTGCTCCGCTATGAGGCCGAAGGGCGCCCCACTAGGATTTATGGTGATGGGTAGCTGGTAGCAAAAGGAAATCGATCAGGATAACTTTAAATAACAGGCTGAACCTTATACTTACGGGTATGTTGTAGCGCTGCACGGGAATGGGCTGCGCGACAGGCTTCGGGTTAAAGTTCCCGGCGTTGTTCTGTCGCTGAATAGGGCTGGGCATGAGGTGGGCCATGTGGTTGCCCGACGATGAAGGCAGCATGGGATTAATGCTGTTATTTACTGTCGGCGTGGCCGTCACCGTGGCCGTTATGTTACTGACCACTGGCCTCAAATATGTGCTGGAGGGGAGTTTGAGCAAAGTTGGATCCGGATTGGGCGGCGGCTGCTGCTGCTGGTTCATCAGGGGTGTCATCATGGGTGGCCACTTTTTACCCACTGAACCGGTGGTCACAGGTCCCGCCGGGGGTGGACAGACGGCAGTCGTTGTCCTCACACTGGGAGTGGGAGTGGTGGCATTGCCTTGAGGCAATGTCGTCGTTGGCATCGTCGCCGCTTTGGACTTGGATGAGCGCACGTTTTCTATAACTGATGCCGAAGATGATGAAACTGAAGGGGAAAGCGGGACCTGGACATTTACGGCCTGGCCACAGGTGGCCGAGTGCCTGGGCCAGTGCATCTGCTGGCAGGGATAGTCGCAATACGAGGTGTTCCAGCAGCAGTACAGCTGCGCCTCACGCATGCAATTGGCGCACCACTGCTTCTTCTTGGCCTCCTCCACCGCCCGCATACGCTCCATGTTGGCCTGCTGGCGCAGCTCGCTTATTACACGCCTGTGCTCCTGCTCCAGCGTCTTGCGCATCTCGGCGATCATCAGTTCGCTGGTCCGCTGCATGTCCGTCAACTGGCGATCGTAGTGCTGCTTCAGACGTTCGTTCTCCAGCGAAAGGCCGGCGATCCGGGCTTGGAGGACGCTCTGGTCTCCGGTGGCCATGTCACTGAGGGTGTCCTCAATGACGGAGATGAAGTAGTCCGTAATCTATGGGTAGAGAGTTCTCAAATAAGTTAGGATTAGCTAAGATTTTCCCAACTTACCTTGTGGGCATTTTCCTTGAGCTTCTGGGAGACAGGTCCTGCCTGTGAGGGATAGATGTGAGATCCATCTGACTGCAGCGGCCCGCCGGGACGTGCCACCAGCTTGGGCGGGCCAGAGCGCAGCAGCATCTCACTCAAAGCCGTGGCCATGCCGGGAGTTATGGGTTCACTCGGATTGGACTCATTGACCAGGCTTGGCTCTTGGCTTGTCATTCCGTTCAAAGCGCTGGCCAAGAGTCCGCCCGATGTCTCTCCTCCACCGCTTCCTTGGGCCCCTGCGGATGTGGAGGGCATGGGTGAAAAACTCAGGCCAGCTAAAGGTGGCACAGATATGGGTTGCGACGAGGGTGTCGCCGGCAGCAGCGACGCGGCCGTGCTCTGCAAGGTGCTCTTGGAAACGGCTCTCAGGGGCGGCACCGGTATGGTCATGGGACTGTGCGGATTGCAGTTGCTTGCCTGCTCCACGGGTATCACCACCATGTTGGACTTGAGGAGACTCGATGTTGTCGTGGTGGTAGCTGGTGTGGCCCCCGGTGATGAGCTGGGATTAGGCATAGCCCGGTCGCTCTTTACACGGTATTGCTGCTGCTGCTGCTGCTGCTGCTGCGGTGCCTGAACTTGAGTCAGAGGCGACTTGTTCTTCAATTGACCCTGCGGTGGCGGCGCTGGGGTTGGCTTGTTCGCCCCGTACTTGGGTGAAAGTGACTCCGTTGATGTTGAGAATGGGACCGGTGATGGCACTGGCGAGAGAGCCGGCGACGATGCTTGAGCACCACGACGCTTTGAGGTGGAGTCCATGGACTTGCCGCCCTGCTTCTGGCTCACTTTTTGGATGGTCGTATCGCCCACATACCGCACCGGGGCGTCCGTGACGCTGGTCATTTCATGTGCGGGCAAGGCAGGAGGAGGCGGCGGTGGCATTGGCTGTGGCATCGGCGGAAACGCTTCCAGTCTCCGACTTACGCTGGCCTGCTGTTGTTGCTGCTGCATCTGATCCGTTTCCATCTCATCCTCGCTGAGAATCTCCTCTTTGATTCTTATATTTTCGGGTAGGGGAATTTCCATGGGTTCCATGGGCGGCGGAGCAGCTGGCACGGGCGCTGGCTCCTGTATTGCCGGCTGTTCTGGTGTATCCCGCTTCCGCTCTGGCTCTGGCACGGGAAGCTGCTGAGAAGCTTCCTCCTCTTCTGGCTCCGTTTTGATCTCCATAAAAGGAATCACTTTCTTGATGAGCTGCTGCTGCTGACGCTCAACCTCGGACTGTTTCCGGACTTGACTGCGCTCCGGTGCCTTTGGTTTGGTCACCGGTGAAGGATTTGCTGTTGCTGCTGGGATAGGATGTGGCGCTGCGGCTGGAGTAGGAAGTGGAGCCGCTACCGGAGGAGGTGGTGCTGCTGCTGGAAGAGGTGGCGCTGCTGCTGGAAGAGGTGGCGCTGCTGCTGGCGGAAGTGGCGCTACCACAGCTGGTGCCTCTGGACCAGCTGCCAGCGCCTGCTGTTGATCGCGTGGTATCTTGGTGATTGTCACCCCTTGGCGACGTCTGACCAGCTCCACAACAGAAACCACAGAGGCAGAGGAAGCCTCCAAAGCTGTTGCCATCTGATTTTCAGGAGATTTCTCCTCACGGCTTTGTTCTGGAGCCTTGGAAGGTTTCTTAGCGGCTTCCTTTGGCTCTGCTGCCACTGGTTGATCCTTCTCCTGCTGCTTCTTGGCATGCTTGGCCTTGCGTTTGTGGTCACTGGACTCGCTGGTGCAGCTGGCATCGCTGAGGGAATGTTTGCGCTTGGCGGTGACCGCCGGAGCTGGTGCTTCCAGTGCTGAAGCTGGCGATGGTGATGGTGAGGGTGCCTCCACGGAGCTTGTCGTGGTCTTGGCAGCCAGCGATTTCCGCTTGAGCAGCACCTTGCAACGGGAGTCGGTTAGAGACTCGCCCGATCTGGATATGACCTCATAGTTGTTGCTCTTGTTGAGCTTGGGATGTGGCTCACTGGATCCACTGGAGGCAACAGTTTCCGGCGCCTCTGGCTGCTTCTTGGCGGGGCTGCCCGACTGATCCGATTCGTTGCCAGACTCTGTGGTCTTTGTCTTCTTCACAATCGACAACTTATCGTCGGCCGTCTTGCGGATGAGGAACTGCAGCGGCGTCTTGTTGGCCGGCTGCAGTTCTCGATCGATGGCTTCATATACGCCCGGCATCATCTGCTCCAGCTGCTGTTGTTCATCCAGCGGGTCGTAGGGGGTGCGATACTCGGCATAGCAGAAGGCCCCGATCTTCCGTTTTATGTTCTCAATGTGAACCTCGACTTCGCCAACGCATTCCGCCAGATCCCTGGCCGATCGTCGACTGGTTTGGGTATTTGGGTTCTGGGCAGAGTACAGAAAGCAATCCTTGACGGGCACAAAGGCCCGATCGTGCTTGCCGAAAAAACGGACATTTACGAGCGTGGAATTCGAGACGCCCATCGCCTTGGCCGGCCAGTAGGGGAAGCCCTTGAGTTTGGCCCAGAGCAGCAAGTGGGGTTGCCGGCAGACCTTCACGAACCACTCGTCGCTGGAGTTGGCGTTCAGATAGCACTCCGGGCAGGTGTCGATCTCGTTGGCCTCCTGGCGGCACACCTTCACTACCGCCTTCGCTGCTTGCTCCACCTTGGCATCTGCCGGAAGACATTGGGAATGAATAGAAAATCGAGTTGTTAATATATTCCCCCCCTCCATTTACCGCCAGTGTCCATGATGAGGGCATTGTGCTGGATCCATTTGACGTCACTGAGGAACTCCTCGGTGCTCTCGTAGTCCCCGCGCCGGATGCTATCCGCCAGGCTGGCGAAGCTAACGGGATTCGCAAAGTACTTCTTGTACGTCAGCGGGAAGACATCTTGCGGCGCTCGGAGCGTGTGGGCCTGCGGGAGGAGAGAGAGATAAAGAGAGAGGCAAAAAAAGCATGAGTGAGGGTTGCGAATTCGCCGTACGGCAAACAAGTTTACCCCGCTGCCCCGAGCCCTCATTTTCCTCTTACACACTCGCATATATACGTGTGTATATATATGGGAATATGTAAGTGTATTGGACATCCAGGTCTCTGAAAGCCAAGGAAAGGGAATGCGGGAAGGCTAATATAAATTGCTGCTATCTGCCATTGTGCCCTGGTTGCGTTCTTCCTGTTTCTCAATTTTAATGGTACTCGAACCAAAGTCTCCATGAGAGAAACCACACAAAGATATACATAGATTCTCTTTAAGCGAAAACCACTGCACATATAGCATGTATATATGTATGTATTCGTGCATGAAAACATACCAGCGGTCATTAAATTAGCATTACAAATTAAACAAATTTAAATTAAATTAAAAAAGTAAAGGAAACTTAAATTTTAGTGGAAAAACTTTTTAGTTTTTGGTTTTAACCATAAAACAACAAATAGAAAAAAATATGTAGAATTTAAGATTAAAAAATAAACCAAAACTGTTATTTAGTTTAACGACAACACAGTTGGTCTTTTCTTCACAGGAAGCTTTAAAATATTTCAGTTAGGCTTTCATCTTAACATAGCTGACAATAACTAGTTTTTTAACCTCGAGTGTAAGCATAAACAATGGTCGTTACTTGTACTCTCCGCTTTGCCGGGCCTTGCGTAAGTATGTTTAATGCTCAACGCTGGCCGAGCGGCGATAGCATTAAACTAATTAATTAATTATTTTCCTGTCTCGCCCATTTAAAGCATATCTAACGAGAGAAAGCTTTTTCCTAGTAATTTACACAAATTAATGCGTAAATATTTCAATAGTCATATTTCTTTGTTATGAAAAACAAAAACTAAACCAGTATAAACGTAAAAAGTAAAAGAATTTATAACAATCTTCAGAGTTCTGAAGAGAAAAAAATAGTAATAAATAAAAGTTGATGGGCTTATTTAGATCTCAATCCTAGAAATCACTTCCAGCATGTCTGACTTCAAAATAGAGGTTTGGAATCGATCCGACTGTGTTTGCGTTTAAAACTCATTATCATGTACATATACACGAGACCCTCGCGGGTACAAATACCCATACAGGCATCCATTAGCCACGCGAGCACGCCTTTGGCAACGGGCAGATAAGTGAATGGAGAGCACTAAGCCACGTGAGTTGTGGAAGAGCTCCAACTAACGCTTAACACAGGTCGCAACAATAGATAGTGCTTACTGCACCGAAGCTAAAGCTAAATATGGAGCTGTGGCTGCCGCTCTAGGCGCGTAAAGGGTCAAGGGGAGCACGAAACTCAATAGCCGGCAGGCCGAAACAGCGAGACATTTCAGGTGTCTATCTATAGGAAAGAGGCCGCGTGGACGAGCGAGTTGCGAGAGAGCGCAACAGCACAGCACCCATATCTAGGTACAGCTGCGGTCGGAATAATGGCATGCAGAAAATGCAAATGCCACCCTTAAAATGAAAAAAAAAAAAGCAAAACTGCCTAAAGTTCGATTATTGATTTTATGCAACAGCATAGGAAATAACAAATTAAGGAAGCTAACTATTCAACACATTAATTAATGATATCTCTTATATCACAACGGACAAATTAAAAGATCAGAATAATCATAAAAAGTTGATTTTATATTTTTTGTATCAAATTGCTGCTATTAATCTGTCCGTTAATATGCAAACACAAAGAGGCTTCGCTTGTTCTCTGCTAAAATGCGCTGCTAAAGATAATGAAATCTCGAACGGGGAACAAGATACACCACACATATAGCCCCGATGACCTGATTTCCCCCGACATGCTACTCACCCCGCGCACATGCTTCATGCGCTCCAGGGCAAAGAAGAGGAGCTGGCTCAGGACATCCACGGAGACATCGTTGCGTCGCAGCCTGCCAAGAATGCATATAGATTAGGGACTCAAGGAAGCAAGGGACTGTAGTTACCTCTTCGGTGCTGCCTCGATCGCTTGGCATTCGGGACACTTCCAGGATGAGTCGAACTTGGTGGTGGCCGGGCGCACGCAGTAGGTGTGGAAGGAGCGCAGGCACTTGGAGCAGGGCATCAGCTGGCCGCACTCCCGGCACTTCCAGCAGAAGGGATCCCAACCATCCTACAGGATAACGAATATGGAATTATAAAACTCTTAAAAACTGTGAGGGAAAAAGACCGACTAACCATGGGCGGCGCCTGATAAATGAGTCGCAGCCGGTCGGCCATCTGCTCCTCCTCCTGGTTTTCGAGCGACTCTGCCGGGATTTCCGTGAAAGTCGAGTTGTGGGCTGGCAGATCGCTGGCGGACCACTCGCCTTCATCCCCTGCGTTCGTAGTATTCAGTGAGAGCTCAGTCTCCGGGTCCGCGTTCATTACGCTGTCCAGGAAGGCACTGTGCTTCTTGGCAAAGTCCTCGTTTTCGCTGCGAAGGTTGCTCCTCCTTGGCAGCCGATCCTCGTTGCTCAAGGACAGGGTTTTGCTGCGGGATCGGGTGCGGGCGAAGACGCTGCTCATCGGTGGCGGGTTGCTGTTGGTATCCTCCACATGCAGTTCATCACATTCCATCGATCGGCCTCGTGCTCTGCGGGACTTGTCATCATCCTGCCAATCGTCATCCGAGTCCCAATTGGGAGCGGGTATGCTCTTGCTCCTCTTCAGGGCCGCCTTGTGCGACTTTCTCTCCGAGTGTAAGCTGCGGGAGAGCTCCACCCTCGCTGCTATCGGAGAGCCAACCGGTTCGGGAATATATCGAGACTTGCGGCGCTTCACCTTGGAGACTTCGGCAACAAAGTTGGTCAGCACCTCGGAGTCGTCGTGCGACCGCTGCAGAGCAATCATCTCCTTGGGCACCTTGTTCGACGTGCTGGTGTTGTTGTTGGGCGTTGAGGTGCGTTGGGCACCTTGCACCTTGGTGAGCTTCATGGTCAGGGAGGAGCCTACATTGTTGGCATTCGAGGGACTTGAGTTGGAGGAGTTGCTGCTGCCGTTGGCGGATCCGGGCGGTGCACTGACCACCCTCGCTGCTATCGGAGAGCCATCCGGTTCGGGAATATATCGAGACTTGCGGCGCTTCACCTTGGAGACTTCGGCAACAAAGTTGGTCAGCACCTCGGAGTCGTCGTGCGACCGCTGCAGAGCAATCATCTCCTTGGGCACCTTGTTCGAATTGCTGGTGTTGTTGTTGGGCGTTGAGGTGCGTTGGGCACCTTGCACCTTGGTGAGCTTCATGGTCAGGGAGGAGCCTACATTGTTGGCATTCGAGGGACTTGAGTTGGAGGAGTTGCTGCTGCCGTTGGCGGATCCGGGCGGTGCACTGACCACATACTTCTGTCGCTTGCTGGGCATGCTGCTGCTGCTGCTGCTGACTGCCGTCTCCATGTCGTTGTTGCCATCCAGCGGAGAGGCCTGCAGCTGCGGCTGGGGGCTATCGATGGCGGATAGGGCTTCGAAGTCTGGTCGGGGAATGGATTTAACGCTGTCCCCGCTGCTCTCACTGCTATCCGTTTCCATGCTCTGCGCTAGATAAGCTATAAAGAATCGTAGTTTGATTTTATTAACATTTTAAAAATCGAAAAATATCGTTATCGTTGTCAATGTTATCGATAAAGTGTGCCGATTATATAAAAATAAACATCTATAAAATTAAATATTTTTAAACATTTTTAATGGTTAAGAATTCCTTTGATATCAAGGCTACAACTGTAATTGTTATCCAAACAAAACCGTTATCCTATAAACAAAATGGACATGAACCCTGAGGTTGAAAACAGGTTTTCTGATATAAAAAGTCAAGTTACACTTATCACCGGCTCGATTTAGACAACAAATTTGCAAATACAAACAGAGACACTAGAATCGCGGATGTGTTCACTAGCAATGTGACGAATTCGCCCAATGGCAGTTCTATGTATAAATGCAAAGTGCCGCCGCTCTTTACTTTGTTTTTTTCTTTTGCTCTTGTTTTTTGCGTCACCTGCGAGACTTCAGCGAGTGGCATTCGTTGGTTCTGGATTTAATGGTTTTGCATGGTATTCCTCTCTCTCTCTCCCTCTCGCTCTCTCACCTAGGTCCGGGCGTCGCTCGAGGGAAGCCTCACTGTTACAGCAGCTGGTGCATTGCGGCAAACCGGAATGGTAACGATTTTGGGGACACCACTAGATCCAACTGGCCATTGCCTTTTCCGGGAGCAGATTGCATTCTGGCGAAGAGGGAAAAGACTAATTCAGTGTGTTGTTTTGCGAAAGAAACGAGAGAGGGGGGAGCGGCAGGGGGACTGCAGCGGAATCTCTTTGGCTTACCGATTTCTCTCCGAGAATTCTCCACTTTTGGGCGTCGCAATTTGTGGCCCCTGCAGGGCACCGGATCGTGGGGCTTCCGGTGGCGGTGATAACCCCGATTTCAGGCGCTCTCCTGGTTTAATTGATGATATTTTCGGAAAATTGGCAGCAAACAAAAAAGAGTAGAGCTGTTGATAATACAATTGATGAATGCCAATTTGGCCATTTTCCCGCTATAACTGGCTATATAGCTGGTCTGCCTAGCTATATAGCTGGTCTGCCTAGCTATAAAGCCAGGTTCTAGCGAAAAAGAGAGATTTTCAGCGATAAAGCCAGATTTTTAGCTTTATAGCCAAGTTTAAGCTATATAGCTAGGCAGACCAGCTATATAGCTAGGCAGGCAGTTTCCAGAGTGGCCAGATCAATGAAATGGGAACAAGTTTTTGGGCAGCAGTCTGGCAACATTGGTTGCTGAAACTCGCAGAATCTGGCAACATTGGTTGCTGAAACTTGCAAATTCTGGCAGCACTGTATTTCGTTCACGAGCGACAGTGGTGCCCATAAATAAATTAAATTTTCCAGGTGTGTATACACTTGCATAAACGTTATTTAACTTTATTTTATATAAAATTTAAATTGGGTGTTTTTATACTTAGGTTTTTTACTGTATTATTTAGTAAATAATGTCCAGCAAGCCGGCTTTCAGTTGTTTATTGCTGTTTGTGCTTTGTTTTTTTGTTTTTGCCCAATTTGTAAACGGATTGAGACTTGCTATTAATGTGGTATATTGTTGAAAGATAATTACAAAATTATGGTTCATATTGTTAGCGGGAAATCAACAAATGGCACTTCATTTTTCCTTTCTATAAACACGAAAGAGGTAAAGAAATACATAAGATAACAAAATAAGTTATTGCTAAGTTTTTTGTCTTTTTTGTTTGTTTCTCTTGCCTTCCCTTTCGCACTCTCACGCTCTCTCATTCCATGCTTCTTTCAAATGAAATGTTGCGAGTGTTTTAAGTTTTAATTAATTAATTAGCTGCAGTTGTGTTTTAATATTTAATCAGTGCAGCATCTTGCTGTTTTGGGCATTGTTAAGCAGGAAAATGGCTGTAGTATTATGACAGTACCAGCAATGGCGTAACTTTTTTATGGGATATATTAAAATTATTTTACTCAACTGATAAATTCGATATTATAAAAAATATATTTATAAAAAAAAGTATGGGACCTATATACTGTTGTATTTAAAAGAGCATTTTTAAGAGCTACAAAAAAATTCTGAAATGCGTTAAAACTATTACTGTTACTTGAACAACATTTTGCAATTGATTGCCGAACGTCATATATTATCTCTATAAAAAGCTTAATTTGGTGATAAAAATATTAAAAAAAAAAAAAAACTGAAAACTGTACATATTTTTACATGATTGAAATTCATAAAAATCTGCTAAAATTTTAATTTAAGAAAATGTTTAAACCTAACACGCATTATTGTTTTTGAAAAGAAGAATACTAGCAACGTTTTTCGAATTGAAATTATTTCCTTTTTAATAATGATAAATTTTAACATTAATTTGCTTAAAAATAATAAGAAAACAATAATACCTTTTAATACCTTAATGGTATAAATAATGATTTAAAGTTTCTACAAAGTGAATATAAACATTAAAATTTATTTTTTAAATGAAAAAAATAATCATTGCATTATATATATATTTTTTTTTTATTTTTTAAACTCTTTATGCACATTTAGTAACTGAATAAAATCCAAGAAAAT
>VNJS01015008.1:0-86739 GCA_008042575.1 Drosophila watanabei
TTATTCCAGGTTAATCAAACTGATCTTCCCTGCATAAAGGGCCTCTTTTGCAAATACCTTTGCATTCCCGCAACATCCGTAGAATCGGAAAGAGCTTTTAGCAAGGCAGGGCAAATTGTTTCCGAGAGACGCACCCGGCTCAAAGAGAAAAACATTAACATCCTGTTATTTTTGAATCAAAACTTTTGGTTAAAATAAACCATTTTTCTTAAAAACTTAAAAAAAAAATTTTTAATTTCGGACGATATTATCGGTGACTATCGATGGTACTATCGACACTATCGATGGTTTGAAAAAAACAATCGCTCACTATCGATGGCGCCGACTATCGATAGTTCTCCACCTCTAGTTCCACAGTCTAGCGGGAATTAAAGTTTATCTTTATTTTTTTTTATATATTTTTTATTTACAAAAAACCTGTGGGACAGAACCCTGAAACCCAGGAAGCTTGTAAAACTAGTGTCCAGTTTTGCTTTTCCAATTATTTCACTGCGATAGTGGACTTTTTCGTGTTATTTATTTATGCGCAGTCAGTTCGCTCTCAGCGAAAATTATGCTGCAGCATATAAATATTGAATGGAGGGGAATTGCTTTATGTAGAAAAAAGTATACGAGTTAAAGTTGAAGTTGAAGTCTGAAATCCACAAGGGATCCCAAACAAAACTTGGTCGCCGACAAGAAAAAGTATTTTTAACAATCGCCTCAATGAAAGTTTTACGGCAAAAGGATTTTGGTCCAAATGCCTTTCAGGTAGGTCATTGTAACTGATTAATTCCCCAAGGGCTCTGAAAACAAACTTACTTCTCCAATTTCTTGGCGAAAGTTAACTGAACGCATAAATCGCGCTGACACCTTTAATGGTCGGGTCAATTTACGCTTGAAAGAGCTCAATTTTTATTTAAGAATTTCTTATTTCGAGACAATTGTGGCAAAAGTTTGCTATCAGGAATAGAAATTATAAAAAATGCACTTCAAATATAAGTTTGCTTATATTTTAAGTAGAATTTAGGATGTGAAAGCCTTTCCTTTTGAGGTCAAGGGTTTCATTAGGGATTACCTAGAAATTCCTTATTCATTCCTTAGTGATTCCTTAGTTTTTCCACAGGGATTCTGCAAGGATATAAAAATTAAGCTTAAAATGCCAAAGTACAACCAAAATCATTGGTAAAGTGCAGTGAAAGTGAGCAATATAGCCAACTCAGACACACACACATAGCAAAAGTGTGGCCAAAGAGTGAAAGAGGAGAGGGGAACCCCGATTTCCGTTGACCTCACATGGCTTTCGTCCTGTGTCAACAGTGGCATGCGCCATGCACCGTCATCCTGCATTGCCAGGACTTTATGAGCCGCATGGCCTGTGGCTTGTGGCTTATTTCGGCCGCCTGCCTGCATTTTGTCATAGCTTGCTATTTTCAGCACGAAATTCAATAAAGAACTTAAAATTCCTGCTGCAATTCTGACCAACATTTTTCCCTTATTGGTCAGCTCCTTGCCGGAAAATGAAATGAAGTTTTTGAATCTAAACGAAAAGTTTTGTTGGCCAAAAGTTCCAATGTTTGTCAACGGAAATTTATGATGCTTTAATTAAATGCTCGCCAGCTTGTGGCATGGACTTTCTCCTGGTCTGTGGTCTGTAGGATATGTGTTACCAAAGCTTGTAAACATGGCCAATTTTAATAATTGACCCTTTCATGGTGCCTCTCTATTTCACCAGAACTGAACTCTGACTCATTGCCCTGCTAGCCGAACTAAAATTCTGACCTTAACATTGGTTTTTCTATTTGTTTTCCAATCTTTTCCTCCAGAACGTGTCTAAACTTCCAACTCTCATACGTAGGTCGAAAATTTAGAATTCCATTATTTTGGAAAAGTTTGTAGTCAAAAATTCAGGCACGTGCACTGTTTGCCCAACGTCAAACAAGAACTTAAGTAATTAAATAATGCAGGCCAGAAATTGATAGCAGTGAAATAAAAACTTCAAAAAATAGGAGGAAAATGGTCGGGAAAAAGTAGAGAAGAAAATAGAAATTGCGATGTGACCACGAACGCGAACGCATGAGCGTTGTTAACATAATTTATGAGCCACAAGCGCTGACTTTAAGTTTCTGCCAAACGCGAAAAATGTGCCGGAAAAATACTCGCGCATAGCAAAAAAAAAAGAAGAAAATATGGAAAACTGAGGGGGGACCGTCGTCGTAATCAACAAACAAGCTGAATATGTCGACACGCTGGGGGAATTTCAAATGGCAGGCGGCAGAGCTCGAAAAGAGCATGCCAAGTACAGAAATGCGACATAAATCTACTTTGCATATGAAGATGAATATGCTCGGCGATTTGAGTTATGTGCCGCACGTTACGCATACGCCATGTTGTCGGCCAGATTGCTACAAAGTGGAAAAGTGCTTAGCCCAGACTCGTACTCTCCAATCGCTGCCCCTTTAAAGGGATACACTAGGCTACAGGCTCTGGCTTTAAGCCTGGCTAGCCCTTGCGGTCTCACATGGCGTAT
Source organism: Drosophila watanabei (assembly GCA_008042575.1). Taxonomy (NCBI): domain Eukaryota; kingdom Metazoa; phylum Arthropoda; class Insecta; order Diptera; family Drosophilidae; genus Drosophila; species Drosophila watanabei. The sequence continues at coordinate 2,510 of VNJS01015008.1, forward strand.
ACGTTATTTATTTGATCCACAAGCACTCATCGCTCACATCAAAGCTGGAAAGAGTTGTAGAAAATTTCTACAAAAATAGCATTACCCAGGAAAAAATAAATAATTTTTATTGATTTGAGTTCACGACTCTTTCGTCCCTCCATCTTTACATATTTATTTCTTTGCGTGCATAAAAAGAAATGAAATTGCGGGAAGAAGGGTTCATAAAAAACATCTTCAAAGTATCTTTTCGTGCCGCACTCTCCCTGGGGGGTTTTCCTATGTGAAAAGGGTTTTTCTTTGGCCAATTTTTTGTTGAAAGCACAAAGGTATGGCATGGGTTCATATGTACATACATAAGTATTAGGGAAAACGACGAGGGAAATTATGAATTGACATTAAAGATGAAATTAAATTCTTGGAATTAAGGGATATTTAGGGGTAGGAATATAGCACGCTTAAATATCTTAAAGAATTTTTGTGTATTTAAGGAGTTACATGTGAATAAACATGGGCTGATAAACAACTTGCTTTTATATTTAAATATTTATATTCTATTTAATTACTATGACTTTTTGTTCCTTTCCAAGAAACTTCTCTTGGCATAAAGTCCCTAATGCCAGGCTTATCTTTATTTTAATAAATATTTGCTTGGATTTTTAGAATTGTTAAATAGTTTATCAATTTATCTTCTTTTTAATCTATGCTTCCTTTACATTTTTTTTGCATTTCAAAGACAAGCATCTCATATTTCTGCAACTATTCATTAAACATACTTCAGCAAAATTAGAATATTGCATATCTTTTTCTTTGTTAAAGTCTTCATATGCAATGCTCTTCTGCCTAAAGGAAAAACACGAAACAAATATGTTAAAAAAAATACATGTAAAATAGAGCTCCAGCTGCATTTTGCCACAAATCCCATAAATCCCTTTTGTTTTATATTTCTCGTTTTGCCTTTTTTTAGTCCTCAGTGGGTATAGCATTTTTTGGGTTTGGTTTGGGGCTTTTTTTTTTGTTCATTTTTCGTTTATCGACTTGTTTTTCAATCTGTTAAATCGCATAAACACGGCTGAGAGAGCGTTTCGCTAGAATGTGGGATACATGAGGTGGAAGTGGAGGGTCTGGGCATGGGGTTCAATGTGTTGCCATTGTTTTAACTGTCGGAATAGCTACACTGGAAGGGATAATATATTTTTTAAATATTTATTTTAGAGTTATTTTTGCTTATAAAAAAAAATACTCTAGACCCCGAGATCAATATAAAAACCCCTAGTAATTATGTTAAGTTCAAAAGATTAACAATTACTGAAATAGGCTTTTTAAGAACTGAATATCTTATAATAAATTTCCTTTACAGTCATATATTTCTTCTAAACATTATGTATTCTCCCATGACTTTTATTCCTTGTGCATGACCCAAACCTGCCCCATCAGCTATGCATCGCTGCACTTGTTCACCTCGACGTGTGGCATTATTAACGCCCTCCGTGGCCAGCAACAATGGTTTACCAAAAGCAGTAAAAACAACAGTCATTCGGATTGCCACTACTGGACTTGGTGGGGTCGATGGGGTTAACCGAATTAAAGGCGCCCAGATTGTGCAGCAATTCGACGATAGTTCGTTTTTTAAATTAAGTTGTCACGGCTGCAATCACTTCCCAAAGGTCGACAGCAGCAACAGCAGCTGCGGCGACTCTGAAAGGCAACTTGGCGCGACTGAAATTATCTGGCAGTTGCTCCTGATGTTGTTTTTGTCACTGCGGTGCTCCTGTCAGCGCGGCAGTAATTAAAAAAAGGAAAAAACAAAAAAAAAAAAAGCAAATTACAAATAAAAATAAATAAATAAAAAAGGTATGGGGCCACATTGTGTGGAATGTGGTCCTTTGGCCTGCATTTATACTGGTTTCTGTAGAGGCATTCGGAGAGCTGACTTGCTAGCTATGGAGTATGCGCTATTGTTCTTTTTTGAAAAATAACAGGAAAATTCCAAAGATTTGCAGACAGTTGCGAGTTTTTGTTTTTAGAAAGGGAGAATTGAGAGCTCAAAGATGCTAGTAAGAAATTACAAAATATATATTTTATAATTAAATGGACGAGCTACAGGAGTCACTTTAATTAAAAAAAAAAAACTGTAAAGAAGTGTTAAAAAATTCTACAGATAAAAATAACTTAAAACTATACTGAATTCGGTAGCTAAATAACATCATAAGGGCTCTTAAAAATTTGATTATTTTTTAAGTACTAAATATTTAAAAGCTTTATATTTACATAACAAATTATTCTTAATGATTCTTGAAAGCAATTATTATATTTAGTGTTGCACTTAACATTATTTATTGCATACTTTTAGACACTTTTTCTTGAGATTTTCTTATGAGAAACATAACACCCATCAAATCTTTTTCAGTTCCAGTAAATTCCCGGTTCCAGCTTTCAGCTTAATAGTATTCTCCCAGAATTTCCGTTTTTAAGAATCCATTATAAGCTCATTTTACTCTATTCACTCCTCGAGGCTTTTAACTAGCAACAAGGCTATCAAGGCTATAGAATTCCCTGATCCGGCCATATTGCAGCGACAGGGCCTGGTCCAATTTCCTGTGAATCCTTCAAGTGCAATTTCGCCTGCCTTCTCGGCCCGTTCGCTCGTCAACCCACTTAAGACCTGACAAATGTGCCAGTAGCATTGTGCAATATTCATCGTAATTCCGCCTTTCTCCCTCCTGCAAGGCTCAACTCAATCAGAAAGTTCAATTGTTCGATATGAGGGGCTTCACTCATCAGCATTTTGCGTGTTCATTTGTGAGCCTTGTTGTTTGGGGCACACTCAGTCCGTTTGCCTTCGGAGGTTGCTCTAATAAACGATTTTCCGCAAATAAATCAATGCCTTCGGCATTTTGCCGCCTGCCTCATAAATATATCTAGGGGATAATGCAAAATGTTGTCTGCTTTTTGGCGCCCGACCCCGGGCTCTACTTTCGTGATGTGTAAGCGGATTGCGAAACTTGCGAGCTGCCAAACTGCAATTTGCCAAAAAGGATCCAATGGCCAACAGACCAAACCAGACCAGACCAGACCATCACCTCCCACCACAGGGCTCTGGTTCGATTCTTCGTGACGCCAACCGCCCATTAAATGCATCAAATTCAAGTCAGTGCACAAATCCTTTTGCCAGCTTGATTTATCGAAGCCTGCCGCCAGGGACTCGGTAGCTTGGGAGGCGTCCAATTGGGCCATCATTTGGTTGGCCCCCCCAACAGCAATTTGTCAAACTTTGCATCCCGGGCCCCAACAAGGGTTTAATGAGCTGTGTGAGTCGAAGACACGCTAAGTGGCAATTATGCAATTACTTCTGCCTCCAGGACCTCCAGGCTAAATGCAGGCTTTGGAGTAATGCTCGTAAAAATGTATTTACTTTTAGATAGCAACACAAAAAAAGACACAACTATGGTTGACCATAAAACATTCTCGGCCATGTTTTGGGCTACAGAAAAAAGCGAACTTTTATGCACAGAATGTAATTTTATGGCCTAGCATAGATACCAAAAGCCTTGCTTGCAATCGGTTAAATCTAGAAGCTAGGAAAAAATGTATACATTTTGGGTCAGAGAATTTGCTATTGGAGGCTCATGACTCAAGGCCAAAAGATAAATAATAAAAATGCAACAGAGTCTTGGAATATATTCTAGCTTACATCTTAGGAAATTCTCTTTAAATCAAATAAATAAAAACCAAATACATGTTTCTCTTCAAAAAATGAGTAATATCTAAGCCAAACACGGCTCAGAACTATGTGCCTAGCAAAAGGGTCGCCGCCTAGAATGTCTTAAAAAGGATCTCGCCCAAGTTAAACACGTGTAAAAGGTGGAACCGAAAAAAACGGTAGAATAATATAAAAGAAATGGCAAACAACACTTAACATGCCCATTTTTCTCCGACCCCCCGAGCAGCTATAAAAATGTTGTCTTGCCTTCCAAAAAAAGAAAAAATATAAGAAAAAAATCTCCGACATACTTTTTGGGTGGCGGCAAGACGTGGTCCAAAAACATTTCTGTTTACGTGGGCAGGTGGCAGGCGAAAATGCAAAATAGCCGCAGCACTGGAACTGTGGGTCGATTGTGGCCACTAAAGCTCAGACAAATTTTTTTTAAGTACTCCAAGGCACCTTACAATTCTAAGGGTATTTTCCTATCGGATAAATCTCGAGTATTTTAAGGAGTACTTAATTTTGTGTACTAGACTTGGGCAGATAAATCTTTGGCAATTTTTGGCTACAGTTGGTTTTTAAATTTTATTCTTGGGGGTTATTCTTTTAAATTAGGGTTCTATTATTATCTTATATGATTTGAGAGTGGATTTTAAAAATAGAAAATGGGTTTGGGAAAAACACTTATTGAATCTTTACCCTTAGCTCTTTTTGTAATCCCCAAAGGCAGCTAGAAAATGAAATTTAAAGCGTAGTCCTTTAGCGACTTTAAAATCCTTCCGCGTCCAACTGATGGCTGTTGTGGCTGCTGTCGAGAAACATTTTGCAGCACTTGCGGTCTGCTGTCTGAAGGTGTTCTACACGCCGGGCACGTCCTGGCATCCTGGGATCGAGTGGGCGAGGAGTCCTGTCCAGGAGGTCGGCAAGTGCAGCAGCAGCAGTCAAGAGGCGCACGAAACGGACTTTTCAGCTCGGCTGATGTTTGCTAAAAAATTGCCGGCCAGCTAAGGGTAAGCAGCTTAAGTTCAAATGCTAAAAGTTCTCTATGTTCTCGGAGAGACAAGTTGGGATGAAGAACATTTCGGGGCTTATTTTGAAAGTGGATAATTAGAGGCTTGGCTCAGTGCATAAATAGTCCTTGGCCTTGGTAAAGGCTTCAACCATTCTCCCAAAAAATATTTCTTGTGTTCCCAGCGTGACAGTGTGAGATGTCGACGGGGCCTGCAATAAATTTCTCCATTTCACTGACGCTGCATTTCCACCACAAGAAGCACCATACCAAGCCTTTATGCAGAGGGAGAAATGGTTTTGTCAAGGGTTTATATATTTAAATTTAACTCTTTAGTCTTTGGATTGTATTAAATAGATCCTAAAGCTGGGAAATATTTTCTCTTTTAATTATATTATTTAATCAATAATTTTTAAGTCCTACAATTTCTCTCTGTGCCTCCACAAACGTAACCGCGAAGCTCTTTTCGTTAACATGACAAAAGTTTATTGAAATTTTATGCATTTCTTGCATTATTTGAGGCCCTTGTTGTTTGTGTCCTGCCACGAAGAAAGTTTCATTTTCGATACTGTCTGCGAGTTTGTCGCTGCTTGTCAGCCACGTTGGGTAGCAGTGGCAGTAGCTTTCCTTTCCTTCATCTGGCCCGGCTGCTTGTGGCTTGATTTGAAAACTTTCAGCCAACATGCTTGGCAGGGTTTCCGCTTGCCATGTCCCCACATACTATGTGTATGCGTATTTCCTGGTTAACTGTGGCTAAATCGCCCAAAAAGTTGCTCGATACGCTCGAGAGTACGCTACATATTATTGACAAGTTTGCGAATTGCTGGGGATTAGAGAAAATTACAGAGGGGGAGAATAATTCAGTTGCAAGATTTTCCTTATCATTTTTATTAAACCATATACTGGAAGATATTTAACATATATTTCTCAGAATAATTCGGTAAAAAGATTTTCCATATCCTTCTCATTAAACCATAAAATGGAAGTTCATAGTTTTCTCAGAATTGGTTTTTAATAAATACTATTCATGGGCACCGTATACCGAGAGTAAACCAGAAATCACTGAGTTTTTCGAAACGTTAAAAAAATGCATATCAATATGGAATATTTCCTGTGAATTTTATTGTTTTTAACTAACATTTTGTGCACGTACTTTTGCAAATGTTTAGGGTTTTTACGAGACCCAAGAGATCTTTTTACATACTTAAATTTCTGTCGAAATAAATCAGAAAATACTATAGTAAGCAATGCTCAATTTTAATTATATTCAAAGTTTATAGTTGTCACTGGGAGACGTTTGTGCTTTTGAATTTATATTCTTTATCGTACTGCTTTTAAGACCAAAAATATTAGCAATGTGTGGGATATAGGTCCAGAAAGATATATGCATCTGTATCTGAGAAGAATGTTTGCAATGCTCCTTGATTATTGATTATGTGTTGTCATTTCTTAGAACTCAAATTCGTGTAAGATCTCCTTTTAAGTGTTGATCAGGTTTATGTTTTGTTAATAAATTCCATGTCTATTTCTTCTTTTTATCCTTCTTCTTCTTGGGTCCACTGCCAGGTGGAAAGGAGTCAATATAACCGCCGCTCATCATGCGGTCAAAGGCATCTATTGGATCGTAGGTCGAGTAGAAGGTACTGTACTTCCTTTTCCTCGGTGCATTGTGAAGCATGTAGACAAGAGTTGGTGCTAACAAGGCAAATACGACGGCCTTTCTAACTATACCAATTGTCTTGTTAAAGTGCAGGTCGTGCATGGGAAACTTGAATTCAGGTGGCTACATTTTTGAAAAAGAAAATGAAATTATCATCTTTAATATTATAAATTTATTCTTACCTTTTCAGACATTTTGCTGATTGTTGATTGTGCCTTCAAATCGATAGAAATGTAATGCAAAGTGAGTTTTAAATGAAAATGTAGCTGAGGATAAACTTTAGGCCTACTGTTATACATAAAATAGTTAAATAAAATAGTTAAGTGTGTCAGAAAAGTTTTAAAAATAAATCAACTAGAATTCAAAGAATTCTCTACCAAAATGTATCCAATTTTTACGAGCCTCTTAGTTTATTCAAGGTCTTAATACAAGAAAATTCAATTAAGCGAAAAGAAATGAATTAATTTTATGGCTTTGCCATATGGCGCCGAACAGAGGCGTAGCTCAAGGGGAGTATTTGAAAATATCACGAAAATATATCACCTATATTTCCTAATGAACTCACTGCATTTCAAAGGTATATAAATCTCTCACTTTTAAGCTTCGTTTTCTGCATTCTGCATGCTGGTTTTAGCAGTTTTCATTGAACCCTCTGAAACAGACGACTCTTTGGCCCAAATCGTTGCCAATGTCCAGACAGCCAACAAACATTATTAAAGCCCACTCTGGCAAGGTGGAAGATGGGTGGACGAGGGCAGCCAGCAGCCAGGAGCCAGGACGTGCTGGCGTTATGTCCTTGTAAGCTGTTTTTAAAGAGCTCTCGTCTGCTCGTTGCGATTTATTGACCACTATTCCGGCTCAGATATCAAAGACTCTTTTCCTTTCTTGTTTGGTTGGTCATTTTGCTGTTTGTTTGATATACAAGTATTAGAACATGATTTAGTTTCAATTTTATTGAATGATTCATTAGTTGACAAGGCTAAATCAAACAAATCAAATTGTTTAGCTTAAACGTCTTTATTAGTCAAACTTGGAAAAGCAGTCAGATGTAGCCTTGTGGTTAATAATTTCACTTTGTTATATTTTATTTTTAGAATTTTCCCTTGGGTTTATTTCTTAACTTCTCCTGTGGTTTCACTTCTTTCAAAGCCTTAAAATACAAAAAAAAATCTCTCCCTTGAAGCAGGCTTTTCCTCTTCTGACTTTCATGTTAATTTCTTTTGCTTTCCAATTTGCTGGCCTGCCACAATGGTTATGTTCAATGGTTTTTTCTGCCAATTTTTAGCACCACATTGTTGTCATGTTTATTTCGGCTTTTTATTTGGCTCAGATGTTCAGCCAAGTGCAAAACCCAAGGAAAACCCTCAACTTGTTGCCAAGGCTAATCAGGACCGGCATCCGCCTCGAAACGAGTTTGCGATTGTGGTTTCTTGTTTCCTCTTGTGTGGTTTTTTTGGCCGAAACCCTTGGCCCTATCGAGATTAGTTCATATGCGGGTTAGCTGGCCGTTATATTGGGCTGTGTGTTTATAGGATGCTCATAAAATCAATGTGGATAATTATGTGCAGTGCGACATGTGTAGAGGTCGTTATTGACAATCAGTTATTGACTGTGTGTCGCACAAGCGCCGCATGTTGTCCAATAATAATAATTACGCGACCGAGGCACACTAATTGGCAGAAAGTGACCAGGAGCTGTGTGGGTAGTGGTTGCAGTTCAGGGTGATTTTGTGACGTCACAGGGGGATATATATAAAATGTATATATATATTGATAAGTAATTAAATAATGAAGCTGCAACAGCTTCTGAACTTACAACAGGCTCTGGTTACAAGCTTGCGATTTTTTAATCCAACAACAATCGGTTACAGATGAAGGTAGACGTGAAAATCAACAAAATCCTTAAGAATATTTTGAAAGTTTCTACGAAAAAGTACAACCTTTAACTTAAAATATAAAAAAATTTCCTAAGATATTAAGGCTTTTATTGCCCCACGCACTTTTCAATAAATAACTCATACGCCATGTGGGCTTAAAGCAAAATAATTTATTTGTTAATTAAAAGGTAAATGTAGAAAGGTAAAGGTGTTAAAGGTATTTCCCATCTCTATAAAAATCTAAATAATATTTATATATTCACACTATCATTATGCTCAAACTGAACGGATTGCTACTGTAGATGCATTCCCTTTTGTCCCGGAAAATGTTCACAGACATCTTCTCAAAGAAAGGGACAAAAAAAGGGACAGATTACATGAAGTTTTTCTACAAATATTTCACACATTCCAAAGCCTTTCAAATAAAGAAACACTTCCCCGAATTCCTTAGAATACAATCACACATCAGATGAACCTTTTTTTTTGGGGCATTTTTGCTTGGACGGTCCCCTTTTCAAGTCACTAACGTGACAATAATTCGCTCGGTATGCAAATTGATGGCATTTTTCTGGACTCTCTCGCCATCTTAAACGGCCAAGATGGGCCCTTGTTTAATTCTAGAGAACATGCCTCGGCGCCAGTCTGTCGCACCTGGAGCAGCCCCTAATTGGATGCTGGGAGTGCCGCCTTGCCGTGTTTTTTATGATGCCTGCGCCGCACAGGGGACTAGGACTCGGACTCAGATTCGGATTCGGAATTTGCATTTGGCAATTAAATAACCAGCTAACCGCCTGGCAAAACACACACCCTGAGCATTGACTTCGAGCAGCCGCTGACCATTCAACTTTGACCAGACTAAAGACCAGACCAGAGTTTTGGGTTTTAAAATCACGTTGCATAGGCGACGTGGTGCATTGAACCGATGTGGATGCTGCCGCAAAGAGAGACAATTTCAATATGTTGTGCGCCCGATGGCGTTGAAGGCGATTATAAATATAAGCTCTGGCCCGTATCCTTCTCCACCTTCTGGGGGACTCTGCTTCAGCTCTCCCCCTGCCTGTGCTTGACAAAAAGGACTTGGCATTTTCTGGGGGCGTCTTCTATATCCATATATCTCTCTCTTTTGGAATGCCGGCTTGGCAATCGCATGTCGGGAAACTTTGAAGTGGCTTTCGGGGCCAAGAAGGAGCTCTAATGAAATTTGAGTAGAATTTTGAACTTTTTATGCCTCTTCTTGGCCGTAGGAGCACTTGCCACTTTCTACTTGCCACCCACCATTTTCGGTTTCGATTTCCAAATGGTTAACGCGCATAAAAAACTTTTTTTCGCTTCACTTAAATTTATTTTTATTGCCAACACAATTTTAAAGAATGGTCAAAATGGCTGGCTAAACACCACAGTTAAATCGGTGAGGTGCGAGTTAGGGTTTTGAGTTAAGCTAGGAGGATTTGGGAGGACTTGGGACTTGGGCTTTCAATTTTAGGAACTTAACCTTTTTATTGACACTGCTACTTAAATTGTTTGAAGGTATTTAGAGGATTAAGATAACGATAAAAGATTGTAGATTTTTCTATAATTAAATCAACCCATGACTATGTATATTTGAAGAAATAATAGGATGGTTTAGAACTGCTATTACTCTTTTATTTAATTATTTCCTTAAAAATAATTAAAGTCTCAATTTTGTTTTTTATTTAACTATTCAATAAGAAAGGATCCTTTGCCTTTTTTCCATCAGCTATTTCTTTATTGCCACTTTAAGGAGCTTTAAGCCAAGTAAAATAAGTATGGCATTTTTTGAGTAATTAAACTAGAAAAGAAAGAAATTAATTAAAGTGCTTTTCTTGCTTAAAAATAGCAACAGACCCATCAATGTGGCTAGCGTGTGCGAGGTGAGCTTGCTTCGATATTTTTGGCTTTAATTTATTAAGTTTTTGGCCAACAATATTTTTAGCACTCCTTGATGAATATATATACGAGAATGGCATGCACACAGGCAGGCAGCTCAGTGAACCTTGTCATCTATCTCGAGGAGCAGGCGAACAGAAGGCCACTGAACCATAGTGCCATCAGCACTTGACGTTCTCCTGTCATTATTATCTATTAGTTATGGCCACGCCCCTCGGTCTCCGCCTTTGACCTACCCACACCAACCTCCTACCAACTTCCCCTTTGGGCTAATTGTAAGTTATTGACACGAAACGTGCCCCGGGCCAATGACAACGATGATGATGATAATGGTAATGGTGATGGGCAAAAGGGGTTCCTTTCCACGCCCCACCTGTAGCCTGTAATTATAAACTTCCGCCGGCTATTGCCTATCCTAGAAGGCTATCTACCATTCACTGTTGTTAAAACATCAACATAATTGAATTATAAATGGTTTGCTAAATATTGAACAATTGCTGGGGTGGAATTTCGAAAGAAATTCCAAAATCCTTAAGGCTACTTGGAATGCAAAGCTCATGTTTAAGTTTGCCGCTTCTTACGAAATTCAATTTCCTTTTGCAGCTCATTAATTGGCAGCTTGTATGGAATAATAATTGTCTGGGGATTATAGACTCTAGATCCTAGACCCTTGTCAAATGTGTAAGCTAAAGCGCCCACACAAGGCTGTACATTTTGTGGGTTTGGTGGCCAAAATGATGGGCAAAATTACTTTAAAATTAAAGTAAAAGGATCAAGAGTAGCTTAGTAATTTAATAAGAGAATGGCGAATATATAAATATATAAATATAAATATATTGTTATTATTACTTATTAAAGTTTTATTGGCAACTGGTTGAGCTTAAAGGCTCAACTGTAACGCACTATCCTTGTCATGTTTCGCTGGTTAAATTGCTTTAACGTAAATTTTTCTTCAGAACAATAACCAGTTCGCGCCTTTCATTTTGAGCCAGTTGCCCACGGCCTCAGTTCACGGGGTCATAAAGCTAAAATTTCATTTGCCATGGCGACTCTTTTTTTTTTCTCGCAACAGCCGACACGATGGGGCAATTTACTCCGCAGCTTGACTTGATGCCAGTGTAGGGGAACAAGCTCCACTTCCGTGACTTGGATACAGTTTCAATTTCGCGAGTTTTTTCTACACTCTCACATTGCATACATATATGTAGGTATATAGCCTATGCCTTTGGGATAGTCTCAGAATCGAGAAATTGCCCTTTGGAGAGAAAGTATTCCATTTTCTGTAAAGCAGAAATGCTTGTCTTAAATTTATGAAACAAATACAATTGTAACAGTTTTTTACTTTAATATAAAACTTATTTTTTGTAAAAGTCTTTTAAATTTTTGTTTGACATGCAAAACAAAAAATATATTTTTGGGTATTTAAATGTTAAAGGACATTCTTTCTGTTCTGCTGTTTTGGCTTATTCCTCTTTCTCTGTTTAAACCTGCGATACAAGAAACCCATTAATGTGAGATATTGTACACATTTGGCTAAACATCTATGCTTTGCCAGTCCTCGAAGGACCCGCCCACTTCTGTGGATAATGTTGTCAACCCGGCACTTGAAAATTATGCACAGTCCTTAAGCAGCTCCTAAGCCTGGTCCTTAGTGGAAAAGTGTCAGGAAAACAGGCAATAAGTACCTTAAAAAGATGCAGACTAGTTTATACTCAGTAAAAGGGAAGTATATTAAACAAAGCATATAATATTTCTCAATTGAAAAATAAAAATAAAATATTTTAGTTATTATTAAACCTTCCTACTAACTTTAAATGTAAACAACTTAAGACTTCATCTGACAACCAAAGCAAAGGACTCACTATAAAAACTTTATTAATTCTACCACTAATAAACCACATAATAAATCCTTAGAGATTACAAGTTTATAGCTTTATTGTTTAGTACGATCATAAAAGACCTTATACCCAAGTTTCCGGGGAATTCTTTTTCGGAGTGCAAGAGGGAACTCATTGAACTTTCCCCACACACTCAGGCTTTCTTGTGTTGTGCCGCCAAGATGGCCGGATGCAGATGCGAATTTATATCTTGTGCGGGGACCTTGGACAAAGAAACTATTAAAAGCGTACATGGACGCTATCTATCTCAATGTGGACTGTGTTCGCTTGTGCTTTATGTGCTCGCCAAAGGGTTCATTAGACTTTCCAGCTGTACAACATCAAAGCCAATGAACGTATAAAATGCAGAGAAGGTGGAAAGTGGAGCTGCAGAGCTGCGGAAAAATGGCACAAGAGCAAACAGCAAAGTGCCAAACAAAAGCCGAGCAGAATGGACGCAAACGTGACACACGACATTCGAACAAATTGCGTCGGGCCGTGCCGCTGGGTGGCAAAGTATGCAAAAGCAAAGCAAAGCCAAAGCCGGTTTTCGGGCCAAGTCAAAAGCCACCCAAAAAAAAAAAAAAAAAAAAACAGCCCACTGGCTCAAACTTTGGCGACTGGACCTGGAAAAAGTTTGGCCCGAAGAAAGAAATGGGCGCAAATCGCTTGTATAATTGTCGATGCCTGAGGATATTTCGGTATCCTTCACTCAACCCGTAACCGGAACGCTGTAAAAAAAAAACGTACCTACTTCGCATTTGCGGAAATCGGATTCTTTAAATTAATTAATTTAAGGTAATTTTGGAAGACAGTAAATTAGTTTATTAGAGATTATTAAAAAAAAATCCAAGTAATCTAGGGTGTTTTAAAAACAATACAGTTCTAAAACCATTTAAATCGAATTTTTTGAAGTACCGAAATCTAAATAAAATGTTTTTTTTTTTAATGTAAAATTTTGTGACCTACATCTAGACACTTTTTTAGATCTCCTAGTATACCTAGTGACTTTTTAAACATTCCCGAATTTTTATTATAACTTGTAAACATCTTTTCAATTCTCCAAAAGTACATTTCAATATATTTCCAGTTAACATAAATTTTCTACCAAATTTAAGATTTTTCATAGTTACTTTATTTGTTCTATAAATTTAAATTCTGCGTTAAGACTAACATTTTCTCCCTGTGCACTTATACAGCCTTCAAGGACGCGTTTGATTTGGACACGCACGCTAAGCGCAAAGTGCTGTCTGCCGTGCTGGTCCTTTCCAGGACCTCTTACAATATGCCCCTCTGGGCCGTCATTATTCATTAGACGGCTCACCAGAGAAGGAGAGTGTGCCAAAGCATTTGCCAACGTGCCAAAGTTTGACTTGGCAGGCCAACACTTGCTCATTCGCTGGCTGTTCTCGGCTTGTCTTAATTAGTGGGGATATGGAAAGTTAGCGCCAGTTTCCTGCCGCTGGTTTCTTGGCTGCAAAAACTCGTTCAAATCGCTGAGGCACAGAAACCGCTTGGTAATATGATTTAATAAAGCATAACTTGTTAATTTGTGGGAAGAAAAAGGTAATTATGAAATTAAAATAGGAAATAGTTTCAATTTGAGGGAAAGGTATTTAACGCATTCTTTCTAGAGAAATTTAAATAAATAAAATTCTAATAATAATATAATACTATAATGCTAACTAAACTTTATTAAATTTCATGACAATGAAAAATGCGAGAAATCGTTTTCCGAAACAAAAACTATAAGCTTGATTTTTATTACTGAAGGCCCAGTTGAGTCGTAAATGGTTACAGCTCTTCTTCTCTGACATTTCTCAGAACCCAAATCTCTTCCTTTCATCAGCTTTACTGCCTTGAGCTGCTTTACTTCCCGGTTTATAGATGAAGCGTTTGATTAAATTTGTTCACATATCTTTTTGGTCATAAAATAAGTTATTTTGGGTCTTACAATTCGGGGAAATGGGAAATGCTTATATATGCATTGATGTATTTTGGAATTTGAATAAACAAAAAGCTTACGAGTAATGCCATTCAAAAATAAATTATTATAAATTCAGGCTGGGAAATTTATGGCAGAAGATTTAAAATGAATGCCTTGGGTATTGAGTTGGTTTTGGGTGTAACGTAACCCCATTTGTTGCAATGTCAAGTATGCTATAAATTGATGCTTTTGTTTGATAATGCATCAAGTGGTCAATGGAGATGTAAAAGGATATGAAAGGACGTGCATTTCTGGCTATGCAATGCAGTTGACATGATTTGTTTGGCTTTTCTGGGAAATTATAAAATCAGAAATAAGATTTAAAGGATAGGAAATTGTTTAATAAAATCTGTATTTCATATAGAAAAAGGTAAACATATTTCCATGTTCACTTGTGACTTTTTAACCACACATTTTGGTATTCCACAATTATAGTTGTTGGTGAATTTAATTGCCCTTGATGAGCTCCTCCTTTCGCTGCTTGGCTTGACCAACCGCATTGACGTTTTATGTTTGCCCAACTGCTGGGTAAAATCAATTAAATTTCAATTGAATTGTGACTGAATGGCAATGGGGGGCAGTGTTTGCCGGGCTCTTCATCCGAGGAGCTCCGGAGTTCGGGAACAATTGATTTAAATTCCATTCCGTGCGCCATGCTGCGACTCAAAATTAAATTTGCATTCAAAGTCTTTGGGAAACTTTTCATTCCGCCCATCTTCGGTATCCCTAAGCCCAGTGTACACGTACTTAAATTATTTACCAAAAGCTTGTCGGCCACAATTTAATGCCAAAGTACTCTGCGCATCCATTTTGCCCACCCGCGACTTATGCTACTTTTCCACTTGAACTTGGCCATGAAACTGGAGGTTTCCCTCCGACTTTTCAATAACGGAAAAAGTCGAAGAAGGAAAACCTTTTTTTTTGTCGTTGTTTCCTGGTTAGTTTTGCGGCTTATGCCCTTGCAAACATTGGCCAATTCCTGGGCGATCCCAACTTTAAACACATGCACTTGGCAGCTTTGCCTAATGTCCTTACGAAGCGAGTGACATTGCGGCCAATCCGCTGGCACAGACGATTGATTTTTGTTTGTAAACTTTTATGCAAGCAAATCTTCTCAAACAGCACCACACCATACCCTCAGCTAGAAGCACAAACACATTGCAAGTTTTCCCGCATTGTTCAATTTTTCAGTATCAAGTTCACGTTGCAACTGCCACTTGAGTCGAGGATTGGTCGAACGCATCAAAACGACAGCCGGAAATCGATGAACTAAATTTAAGTTCCTCGCAGCCAACTATTGTGTACTTTAAGGCATTGATCTGAGGGAGGAAATAAATCTATAGATGTTGATTTTTATATATCTTGTATGTAAAGCAGGAGGAGAGATTTCCTTTAACTTAAATATTGATATAAAATCTTTTTATGAAAGTGTGTTTTAATTTTTATTTTATATACTTATATCTTCTTTATAGTATTATTACTTATATTTCCTTCTTTGTTAAGTATTTTTATGTTGAATTCTAGATTGAATATATTTTAAGTTCTTCTATATCTTACCTTCAGAATTGCTCCTTCCTTTAAAGGGTGTCTGTTCCTGTTCGTTTTTCCAAGCTTTTTGTTTTATTTTACTTATTTTAAGGTTTATAATTTATTAAAAAAAACGTGTTAAAAGTCTCACTTGAATAGTTTTTAAAAGAAACTTTCCTAATTATTCAGATACCCCCGAACTTTTAATTAGATTTATTTACCAAAAAAGACTGTCTGTATAAACCCTAATGCATATGGTCAGTGGCAATTAAAAATATCCCCTTTTTTTAGAGAAAAAATAAAATCACTAATAAAACATGCATCGCTTACTTTCGGGTGCCACAGCTGCTCATCATCATCAGCTGCAGCTGCCGCACGAGATGCGAAATGCGAGCACTTAGCTGCCGGAACTTCCGCTTTGCCAACAACTTCCGCTGCATTATGGCTGGCTTTGTAGCTCTGGAGTTTCCTCATTCTGTATGCCATCGGTGAAATTAAGTACTAGGTCCTCCCAGACGATAAACATTATTATCAGTTTAACGGGCGAAACGGATATTTATGTTTCGAAATGCTTTTAAACTTAAAACCAGACTTTGTTGACGCCACCTTAACCATTTTAACTTAATTGCCTCGTTTTTAAAACCCTAAGCATCCATTCTTTTCTATTTCTAATTCATACCAAGTAGAGTGTTCAGGAAAATGCATTAATTTGCATTGGTCTCTCCTTTCTCTTGAAACTGTGTGTCTGCTTAGTTCTGATAACGAAAGTTCAAGTCGTTGGCCTGGTTACAACCGCAGAATATCTTGGTAACTCCAACGAGGGGCTCGTTCTTTGCTACATGGGGTCTTTTGCCATCAAAGTTCTGGGAAATCGATTGGAATTAGCTACATTTAAAATATTTAGTGATGGGAAAGTTTTTAAGATAAATTTAGCTTTGGTTTTTTTAAGAAGAGAAATAAAAATTCAGGTTTTTTAGAAGGAATTTGACTTAATAATAGAAGATATATAGAATCACTAAATTAAGAAATAATACTTGGTGAAACCTTTATTACTATAACCCAGATTTTTTAAGCTAAACATTTTATTTGATAATAATTTTCGGCCTTAATTAATGCCTCTTTTCGAGTTCTATAATTAAAATAAATTCTTAAACTCAAATAAAAATATAAAAAGCATGGTCACCCCAATTTAAGAGCGCCTGCGCAGTGGGCCGAGAGTGAGAATAAGCCATGCCAGGAATAAACAGCCGGTAAAATGCGCGCCAATGTCGGAACAGCAACAACACAGCAGCAGCAGCAGCAACAATTCGCCACTAGTTCAAGTTCAATGCAACAACAAAGGCCAGCAGCACGTGACGCAGATGTGGGGGAAGCCTGCCGCCTGCCTGCCGCAACTGTTGGCCAACAGAGCTCTGTTGTTAGGTCTGTTAACTTGGCCAAAATCGGCGGACGACTGGCGCTGGTTCGGGCGGTCTTCGTCAGAATGTCGCGGCATCTCAAACGATTCGGACGCGAAATGCGAACTGTGAAAATAGAGCGATCTCGGCTAAAGTGCAACCGATTGCTATTCGGATAATATTTCATCCGTTTTCGTACTGAAAAAAAGAAATAAAGAAAAATAAACCCATACTAGTGTGAGTTCGCGAGTTCGACATGAACGTGATTTCTGAAATATTTATGCTAATGTTTGTGCAAGTCAATAAATTCCGAAAAACTGCATGGAGATGTCAAAACATCGGAATAGCGCAATGTGATTTATGAACCGAACGTTTCAATGGATATTTACCACAATAAAGGAAGGAATGGGAAAAGCCTTCGAAATATATATTTTGTGGTGATTTATTAAACAAAATATCAATTACAGAAAGTTTATAATATAATTAATTGAGGGATTTTGTTTTGGTTTTGTTGTACGTTTAAATTTTGCGGTAACTATCAAGCACAATTTGTTTCTAATCTTTTTGAATACAGATGAATTTTTGTATTTTGTATATAGAATGTGATTAAGATTCATGTAATTAAAAAAATGTATAAAATGTATTTTGTTTTTGGTAATTTTTGAGTAACACCTATTACCTACTTTTAATTATTTATAAAGTAATACAACTAATCTTGTAATTTAAATCAGAGTAATTAATCCCTCCATTAACAAATATTATAAATTGTTAACAGTATTTTATGGTTTTATTTTAATTGCATTTAGAATTTTAATAGACAGGAGTTTTAAGTGCAAAGAAAAAGTTTCTCATGTGCAATGTGAAACTCCCGTCGTTTTCTAGTGAAGTTTATTCTTCGTCTGATTGACATAATTTCTTATAATTAATGGTAATCCTTTTTTCTGGTTATTGGTTCGATATATTTGTAAAAATTTATGAAACTTCCAAGAAGATTTTAATTGGGTTTTAAAAGATATATAAATCATCACCAAGAAATATATAATTGCAAACATGACGCTTTACGGTCTATTTATATTTTGTACTACAATGTTTTTCAAAAATTGTTTCCATTATAATTACAAAACATTTGCTATATTTATAGAAGTGAATCGAGCTGGTCGAGCTAAATGAAGATCTTACGAAGTTCTATAAGCTGAAACAAACAAAAAATACAAACGCAAGGCGAACCTAACGTATACTTAATATTAAGTATACGCAATATAACGTATACGTCAAGTAAACAAGTGAATTATTTTTGCAATTACTACAGAAAATGTGCTTCAAAAAATACTCCCACATGCATATATTAATTTTTGCTCTTAATTCAACATTAAACTATAAGAGAATTCAACTCGATAAATACTTGGAGATGTCATCAGCTTTGCCAGGAAGAAAAAATTGAGCAACATAGTACATCAAGTGAAGCTCTCGTGAAATTGTGCTTTGCATGTTAAATCAAGTGAACAACTAGCATTTTCCCGGCAACTGGGAATAAAGACGACATTGAAATAAACTTTGCCAAAAAGGAGCAATTGCCAAGACCCGGAGAACAAAGCAAAAGTTAAATCAAAAGCAGTAAACTGGAGCAGAAAACAGTAAAACAAACACAAAATACTCACTATACGCTCGGTCAGGTAAGCAAGTTTCGGTGAATTTAAATATTTAATATAAATTTTGAGCCGGAACATAACTCAGCAGCCAGCTTCAATGTAGAGATAATCATCGAGCACTTTGACTTGTTCGCACGTGGCTCAAAAAAAAAAAAAAAAAAAAATAGAAGAAATTGTCAGCCTACACAGGACTCTGGCTTCCTTCCTATTGCCAAATAGAACAAATAAACATGATGGCAACTTGTCGCAGGTGTGCCTTATTCCCTGGCATGCGGATTCCGTCTTTGTTTTTTGTATTACTTGTGATTTTGATTTGTGTGCGCGTGTCTCGATTAACAAATGGCAGATTCCTATTTACACAGGCCCCGTGTCTATTTGACCCACCTTTCGCCTTTGCCACCGCCACTGAGCCGCAACCCACAAGCGCACAGATAGCGGTTCATTAGGATACCTTTTGAAAAATGTGTTGACACGTGCTCTGTGTGTGTGCCCATGTACGTACACAAGTCCCAGCTGGGAGAATTAACTAGAAATGGGAGGAGTTGGCACTTCAAACATTTCTGAAGTGATTTAATAATGAATTATTTATCAGGAATTATTTATTTCCCATATTATCCGATATAATACTCTTTCTAAGCTTGCAATTTATTAGAAAAAATGAATATGAGAGCTTTATAGAGAGAACTCTATAAAAGGTCTTACTCTAGCCCTACGATCTTGACTTCATAATGTTCAAAAGATCTAAAAAATTTTTTAAAAATTTGCATCTTGTTTCAAAAGGAAATTAAAAAGCTTTTAAACAGAAATATCAAGAGCAAGAAATAAAATAAAACAATTTGAGTTCATAGGATATAAATATAATGAACTGGCAGTAATTTTTACATTTATTTTATAAACATTCCTGTTCCTCTTTTATTAAATTGTGAAAATGCCTCTTGTGGATTACAAATGACAATGTTCATACCGACAGCTGTCATTTCTCAAACTCATATCCACACTCGCACACACAGAGTCTGCTCTTCATTATCGTTATCGGCTATAATAAATTATTATACGCTTCATGAGGCCTAGGAAAAAGTTCCTGGAAACAAAACGTTGCGAACTCAATTTTTTCAGTGCCACTTACAAATCTGTAAACGCACTCCTGTCGTTTCCGGCAATTTCCTGCGACACCGAGTGAGGGCGTGAAAATAAATACCCAATCCTGGCTCCATCGCCAGATTAACCATCAAGGACTGATTTAGACGTCACCAGCCGCAGCAGCCAGGCAACCGACATCCACGGGGCCTTGTTCAATGGCCAAAACTAAATGAAGCGCAAATGACAAACACTGTCAACGTGATGGTGAAGGTATGAAAAGGAGGTTTCCCTACCGACGACAGGCTTTTCCCAATTTCCACGGCAGCAGTAAATTAATTTTTGCCATCAAGCGATTCATTAGTAATGCTCGAATTTTTGGTTCTTTATCTGTTCAACATAATTGATTTAATTATTTGTTGAAATCCGTTTGGGGTAAAAGGAGATTAGCGGAAAATATTCTCCTATCTCAGCTTGAGCTTAAGAATTAAGTAAATAGCTTCGAAACTTTAATAACGAATAAGCAAGCAGTTGGTTGCTTTCTTAGAAATGTAATTTAACCTGGGTTAGAATCACGCTATCCACTGGAAAGTGCAATCACTGCGAAGTTGCTCCTCTTCCGTCTTTAGAAGCGTTGAGGGAGCTGGGCACTTTCACAAAACTCAACATACATAATTTGATTTCCAAGCATGACATGCACTTGTCGGGAGCCACGACAGGATGTTTGGCTCAACAGCTCGAGAGTCTGTTTCCCGGAAAACCCATCTGCGGCTGAGGAATTTTCAATATCACTTACTCATACCTCGCTGCATTATCATTCGCAGTTGAAAGTTCAGCTTAGTTGAAGGATTTTCTCAAGAATTGAATATAAATTTGAGGAGGCGTGAATAATTTGTTAGTGTAAAATATACATTGAAATGTAACAGAACAGTTCTTGATCTTGAAATGTTTATTTGTTGTCTCTCAAAGGACATTTCCTTATTGTATAAGCGATAACTTTTAAGTAAAAATGTGTACATTGTTTTTATCTTCATAAATCACAAGATATATCCTTATGTATATATTTTTCCCTTCGCTGCAGGTGGAATTAGTTCGTTGTAGTCCTGGATTTATGTGTTGCTTTTTACGAGCTTCCTTCACAGTTGTGAGTTTCCTTTACGACACAACACTCAAGTTCCGAGCTGATTTTCCGCTCCTTTTCCCGTGGCAGTTTTTTGGGCACTTTTTCCTGGGAATATGCAAAGCTTGAAAACTCCTATTGTATTAGTTTGATGCTGCTGTTTCTGCTGTTGCATATTTCAGTCGTAAAATACACTCCTGGGGAACCCCAAACTCGCTCCCCCGCCTAGACACATATGCAAATGCAGATAGGCGAAGGCAAAGCCCCTATAAATAGGCACTACAAAAGTTATTGCCGGGATTTGCATTGTTAATTCGGCGGCGGAGGTGGAGTAGGAGGGCTAAGAAAAGGGTGGAAAGGTAGCAAAGTGTGGGTACATTGCTCTCCAGCGCCGGTTCATTGTGATTTTTGCTCCCAAAGCTACCGACAAGCTTGGGAACCTGGCTAACCAACTTAAGGTATTATATGCATCATTTACGGTTCAAAGACCAGCCATTTATCATATTTACTAGACCGGGGTCATTCTCCCTTATACCAGCCGTGGTCCTAGTGCTGGTCCTGGTCCTTGTCCGTCCTGTCCTGTTTACATAATGACCCAAATAAACATGTTCGTTGTATGGTATGTTCTCGGTGCCCCATGTCCTGAGCTCCTCCGCTCCCCTGCATATTAATGGGTGCCTCGTCTCACAGATATATGGGCCTTCTCTCTGGATAGAGCTTATATAAACAGGTGAGCCTGGACTTTAAATGGTTTCGTATCAAGATTACTTTCGGGTTATTTAGCCAGAAACGCTTAATTGTTATGCCTTGTCTGTCCGATATATATTCCGCTCGGACAACTATTAGTTTAATTTCCGCTCACTTGTCCTGGAACTATACAGTTCTGATTTCCAGCGATATAAAATCATATTTTTGTTAACGTTTTTTACCTGCTTTGGATTTGGATTAAAGGTCATGCTCAATCAAATCTAGCTTGTTCTATTCTCTGTAGAAAAAAAGGATCGATTGAATCGAATTACTGGAGCGAATGTAACACGCATATACAATCAATTTGTTTTCACATTCATTCGCCATGTCAATCACATGTAACCTATATGGTAATTTATAGTTGGTCTTGTTTTTTAAACTGGCTATTTGTGACATTTAACTGGAAGTCTGCAATGATTTTCAAAGTGAATTTCAACAGAACAGAGAATTTTTTTTTGCTTTTAGAAGTTGCACCAGTTTCAAGTTTTCAAGCGCTTTTGCGGTTTTTATTTAATAAAGTAAAAGGCGTAGAAATAAATTTATGAAAGTTTATTATGTCATCAAGCTTATATTGAGGAACAAATAAAAATAGTTTATGCTTAATAGAATTCCAGAAGGTGTCACAGTTCTTATTCTGAACTATATTTTTTCTTGAGAAACTCCAAATATTACAGGAATTCTAGGCAAAAGGTTTCGATTAATATTTTTTCAACTTCGGTAATAATCTAAAATGGAACATGGTTTAAAGCTTTAATTCATTTTTTAGAGATCATAAATAACCCATAAAATACTTCAAAAATTACCTTAACTTGTAAGCTGATACTTCCTCCTGACGCTTATTTTCACTTTTAAGTCCGTCCAACACGTCGGCTACGCAATGCAATTGAAATATGCCTAAAAATCAATTTGTCAAAGAATAGTGCTCAAAGATTAATGTGCAAATAATTATTTATCCATTTATTATTTACAAAACAATCAACGGGCAGGGTCAAGTCGGTCGCAGTGACCTTCGGCCAAAGCCACAGCCAAAGCCAGAGCGCGAAAATAAGCAATTCCGTGACACTCCGTGCAGCGTTTGAACTTTCAACTCGTCCAGGAGATACCGCCCCGCCTCACCTCCCCTGTCTGCCCCTCAGTTGTTCGCCGCCTTTTGACGGCAGCGTCACGCAATCTTGTGGCTTCCACAGCGTAATTTGCGCAATGCATTCATTAAGCATTTTGCTATTTCTCGGTCTTTTTATACCCTTTTAAGGGTATTCTAATTTTAGTTAGAAGTTTGCAACGCGCCATCTCCGAATATATAGATATTATTCTTGATCAGCATCAACAGCCGAGTCAATTTAGCCAGGGATTGTAAGCAATCTGGATAAAACTTTGCAGATGGTCTTCTATATACTCTCACTAGTATATAGCTCGGAACAGGACGGATTGGACGACTTTATCATATATCAGTCATACAAACCATACAAAAATAGAATACAGATTATAAACGTAAACATAAGTGCAGATGTCAAAATGCTTTTATTTGTTGATAAAGAATAACAGTCAAATGACTTTTTATATATATTTAACCAATGTTGGTTTTGTTTTCGGTGTAGTAGTCAAGTCCTATCTTAGTATGACACATCCTGTGCGGATAGTCGCATTCCAGTATCCAAATCGGTTTGAATTCTAAAATATAAACAAATATAAATACAAGTATGTTAAATATCTGCCAATAACTCGAAATTACTCTTAATTACCAGGTATTTTCCACAATCGGCTTTGGCAATTATTGTTGAGCATAGAACATCTATTTCTGAATTTATACAAGCACTGTCCATTAGTTGCACAAACAGGATGATAATTAATTGTACAGAATGCCATACAATAAGTTTTGTTTCTCTATAAATGTTATTTAAATATATATACAAAAAATATAATTTAAAATAAAGAACGTGTGTGGTCACCTTCTGCAAAAGAATAAATATTAAAAATTAATATTTCAGCATTCCAGTTGAATAAAAACTATACATACATAATATGGTAATTTGGCGTCACAAATAAAACAGAAGCTCAGAACCAGAATAGCTAAGAGATTCATACCTATGGATGAATTTAAAGAAGACTAAGCTACGGATTCATAATCGTCTTTATATACGTATATATATATATAGCTGATTATACCGGAAAATGATTTTAGTCAAGGTTGTATTAAAGCATAACCATTGTTTCACCTTTTTATTTATATTTAAAATTATTCAGCAAAAAATCAGGTTAATGTCAAATATAGCTCTATATATTCATTATTTTTGGGCAGTAAACAGCGTATTTAATTTTTTAAATATTAATCTATATACTATATCTTATAGCTGCCATAGATCATCGTTTTAGTTTGGGGGTTTAAAGAATAAATTCAATAAATTCGGAATTCTGTTTGGGTTTCTGCTAAAAATTAACTACAAAATTACAATTATCTTTATCCAATCTGAGATTTAATCATTTCGTCAAAGGTAAGAATTTCAGTTTTAATTTTATGAAAGTCGGATGACTATATCATATAGCTCCATAAATGTAAAAAAAAATGTTTTAAAAATTTAATACTGTAAAAATAATAAAAATTCTTCATATTACATTAGATATAAATATTTTTATAATTACCCCTATTGCAATCTGCAAGGGTATACAAATTTCGGTGTTACAAAGATATCTTCCTTTCTTCTCACTTCTTTTCTTTACTTTTTTTTTGCACAATTTTAAACTCATTTGCATGGAAAGTTGACTCTTTGCCGGCTGCCGAGGATAATTAGGTTCAGGACTCTCAATGCAGGGCAAGAGTCGGAGACGCTGTCGGTGGCAAATTTCGTGTTGTTCAGACAGCACAACACAAATTTATGCTAACGAACTGAAATAACAGCTAAGCGACACAGGACCGCAATCTCATTTAGGGCTCGGAGAAAAAAAAAAAACAACAAAACAAAAAACTATGGTAACCATAAAGGGTTCTGATCTGGGCCACAGAGGGGCATAACTTCCTGTTGCTACTGCCACTGGGCTGAGATGGTGAAATCAGCCGGGCTATAAACCACAACAAACGTCAAAACAATTTCCGGTACCCGAAGTTGACGACATCGTGACGCAGTTGAGTCTACTTTAATAATGGGGAAAAGGGCTGACCCAGAACCAGAATCAGTACCATAACCAGAACTGGAGAAAGTGCTAACAAAGTTCTTCTACGTCAAAAGTTATTTTTGGTTAGCGGAAAACACGGAACAGCGTCTCGAAAACTTTGCTCGCGTTGCCCAAACTTTTGACGTTATAAATACCCGATTATGAGTTTCAAACAAAGCGTCACTTGCGGAATTACACAGAGTTGGCTGGATTATCTTATTTTTTGTGGGAAAACTACAGCAATTGAAGATGGTAATTTAGGTAAAATTTTCACAGTATTTATTTTAGAGAAATATTTGTAGTTATTGGAAAAGTCAGATAAGAAAGTTTTGTTTGTAGTTAATGAGCAATGTATTTAATGTAATTAATTTATGGATCATAAAATTGTACAATAATTATTTAATGCATTTGTTTACTCCAGTTTAAATTTAGAAATACTTGGCATGCAGTTATCTGTAAAGATTTTCATGTAAATAAATGCATTGAAGCATATTTTAAAGCAAGAGCAGCTGTTGGGACATGTTATTGTGCCGCTGTATGTTTGCCAAATTGAAATAATTGTATCAGATTGTTCAGTCAAGCGACTCGCATTGTTTTTGGGAATATCCATTCGATATGGTGACGTGCCGTCGCTCTGATACTCCCAATGGCCATGCAATTAATCAATTTACAACGCTCCGGTCCCATCGAGTTTATCTATTATTTCGCTCGTCATTTATGCGCTTCTATTTCATTTGCCGACCGACACAATAAAAGCAGGTTGGATGGTAAACCTAGGGAAAACCGATTCCCCTGAATAGCTGACAGCAAATCAAGCGGTTGGCAATTGGACAAAAAGGGACAAAACAAAAAGCACAACAAGTAAAAGCCCATTTCAGGAGGAGAGTCCAGGGAGCGGAGGAGCAGAGGAGCACAGGAGCACGGAGCTCAGAGCACTCTATGATTTGCAATGTGTGGCCAGTGGGCGGAAAAAACAAACAAAAATTGGTTTACCTGAACGATGGTTAAAATGTTTTTGGATTTTCTGTCAAAGTGCAATTGTTTCGGTAGAGGAAGTCCGGATAATTGAGGGGGCGGTATGGCAGAGAACTTAATTGAATATTTACACGTTTCGGATTTGTTTTCAAAAGGACGCAACAGAAAAGGGTTCTCGTTTCTGATATATTATTGTGTGTTCGAATTTCCGAATTTTGCGAAAGCAACCACACAAGATGTCCCAACATTGGCGCTCGAGTTAAGGACTCTCCTTCGACTAAACAAACTTTGCCCGGAGCAGGCTCGAGTCCTCCCTGTATACTTGCCCATAAAAAGGCAATAAAAATCCAGTACAATCACATCAAGAAAATCACACACAAACCAGCACTTTTTTTTTTTGGTCTCATAAACCCACGCAGGAAAAAAAGTTTAAACTCTGCCGCGCACACATGCGATTCAATTTTGGTATAAAAAGCTTCATTTGCGAAATTAAAAATGCATTCATTCAATGGGGAAAGCCAAGGGAACAAGTGCTATAAAAATTAATTTCGTGCGGGAAAAGTACCGAGCCACGAACGTCTTGGAAGATAAATAAAAATTAAAGAGCAGCCAAAAGGAAAACACAGACACAACACACAACAACAAAAAGTGCCAAAAGACGTGTACACACGTGTTGGTGTGTGAGTTGCACTTAATGGCAGGGAACAGACAGGATGGCAGGCGAAGTCTTGCCAGGGAAAACGAGGGGAACGAGGGAAGGCAGACGCTGGTAAATTTTAAAAGTACATTTTGGCAACAAAAGTGAGATGTGGCAGGTGCGCCAGTGAGCCTCAGGACTTAAGAGACCATGTAATGCGGTTAGGCCCACCGAGATTGGCACTTTTAGCAGTGGAAATAATTAGAGAATACTATTTGTTTTGTATTTATTTTCCAGGTAATTAGAAAGGTAAATATTTTATTTTGTATTGAGATAGTTTGTTTTATTATTTTAAAATTAATTGCAGAAGACAATAAGTCTATTATTTGTTTTGTATTTATTTGTAGGATAATTATAAAGGGAAATATTTTTTTTTTGTATTGAGATCGTTTTTTATATTATTATAAAATTTGTTTTTTTGAGGCTTGTCTATATATATTTGAGAATGAACTCAGTTGTCATTCGTTTAAAAAAAAATTTAGCTATTTTCAATACTATATTTATTTTATATTTAATATAAGCTTAATTTGTATAATTTTAGTTTTAATATTTTCATTAAAATGTTCTTAAATGAGGACAAGAGGCATCTGTTGCCACTGTGACTTAGTTTCACCTTCCATAAATTGTTAATCCAAATATTTAAGATGGTAAAAAGCTCTTATCCACTTTTCCTCATTCTTCTTGAGTTCTTTTATCAACTTTACGCCCAAAATGTACTTTCACTGGACACCAGTAAAAAGACAACAGATAAATAAACACCAAAAACCGTTGGACCTCGGCTATTCCCAGTTGACCAATTTTCACACCGCAACAATCAAAAGAGCAGAAGCTCAGAAAGAAATTACTTGTGGACTCCGGAGCTCTGCCCAGCTGGGGACACAGTGACCCCGATCAAGAAGATTGTTCCTAGTTGGTTTTCAGGTAGCAATTTAATTAAAGTCATCGGTCTCTGTTGATTTCATCCGGAGAGAAAGCGTAAAACTTCTTTAAAATAACAAAGAAACCGAGGTCAAGGTTCTTGGTCGATTTGATCCTGTAAGAGCTCCTCTTCCCCCGCTTCCCCAACTCCTCCTCCTCTTAAGTGGCCATCTAATGCCTGGCTATCAATTTTGATGCTCTTATGTAAGCTCATAAATTGCCGGCTGATGACGGGAGGAGCAAACACAAAATTCAACGACGACCAAAGTTGGGCCACATAAACTCCGCGAGTAAATCACATTTTTCGTTTGTGTGTTTGCATTTCGATGGCATAAATTAAATTTAACGTTCGCCCGGCGAGATGCCGGAGGACAAAATCAATTTTCGCCTTTGCCCCGCCTTCGACTTTTACCTGCACTTTCAGCGAAATGCCATGAAGATGGCGCTTAACTGATAAACTTACGAGCAACCCCCTCGACCCAAGGGTGTACGTGCATGTGAGTGAGGTCCTGGTTAAAGGATCCTCCTCAGCCGCAAGGACAAATGATTATGAACGCCAGATAGCAGCGGCGTAGGAATCTCTGGCAGATAGAATGAGCTGCCTGGGGTCCTATCTACACCTCAGCCAGCCTTCAGCCAGGTTTAAGGGTGAGTGGGGCATATTTTGGCATCAACCCGCCACCTGTCAGGTGGCAAAAAATATATTTTTGAGATATGCATCGACTTATTAATATCCTGTTGAGTGGGGTTTATAATAAAATCAATGAATAAAGTGGTTTTTGAATAAAATAGAAAAAGGAACAAAGGATGTCATATAATGTAAGCATTTTAAACGTAGCTTTAAGGTTGGAAAAAATATGTAATTTAACTTAAATTGTATTTTATTTGTAGTAAAATTATAAAATTTGTATTTTATATCTCAGAAACCATATTTCTTCTAAAGCAAAAATTGAAATTCTTATTTCTTGATTAAAAAATAAATAAATTCTTATGAAGCTTATTTATAAAATCTTTCAGTTTGTCGCACCTAAAAAAAAAACATTTTTAAGCTGATTTTTGTTAGGAAGTAACTATTTCTTTTTTTAACCTCCTCAAATATCATCTTAAAGTCGCAGGATCGAGTCGTATCTACCCCGATTTCCGTAAAATTCCAAGTTTAACACCGTTCTTGAATTTCAAATAAGCAAAGCCACAAGTTGTGCAATTTCCGGGAAAAGTTTTGTGTCTGCAGTCGGGGTAATCCCCTATTAATTGAATCAAATGCCGAAAACTTAGCTTATCATCTCTAAACCATGGCAGCAGCACAAAATGTCGTGTGAAAAACTTGTCAAATGCCGCAGACGTGATGTTGTTCGGGTGACCGAGTGGGTGGGTGAGTGTTTGGGAGGCTGTGTGTGGGAGGATGTGCGTGGGCTTTCAGCAAGGGTTAAGGCAAGGGTTTTGGAGGCCAAATGTCATGGGGTTGACTTATTGCAAGTGCGCCCTTGTCACCTGATTTGCCATTTCAAAATCACAACGCATACCCAGCCGTAAGGCTCAACCAAACTTTAACAAACTTTATCAAACTTTACCGACTTTACCATATATTTATCTCGTTGTCTCGGCAATCGCGTGCGGCGTTCATTGTTCTTGGTCATTGATTGGCCAAATGCCTGTTGTATTGGTAATTTGATTAGTGGCAAAACGACACTCGGAGAAGAAGCTTTTCTGTACACTGAAAGTAGAAGAAGGAGTTAGTATTAATTTATTATGTATTCATAATAAATTAAAGCAAGAGACTTGGAGCCTAAGACAGCTAAAAAAGCAAACCGGTTGCCATGTTTTCGTATTTTTTATTTACTTTACTTTACTTTTATTAAGCTTATCAATTCATTTTTAGTTCCCAAAGAATTTAATAAAATTCTATTGAAGTTCACTTATGAAATATTTCAAATATTTCTATAAATGAGAAATATAGTTTGTAGAATGCTGGCAGTTATCTATTGCTCTCCGTTCTAATTACTTATATTAAAAGTTCCGGCTAATTTTGTTGAATTTCCTAAACTTTCCTCTAATTAAAATTTTTGTTTTCTGTGTATATTGTGGCAACGACTTTATTACACATTCCATTCCAATGACTTTTGTCTCGTCGCCTCGCTGTTTGTGTTTAGGTTTTCTCTTCGATTAGTTGGCCTGCAAAAGTTTCGCTGAACTACAGACAGCCAGACAGCATTCAAAATAATGAATGGCCAAGAGCTGTTTCAGTACGGCTCTTGTTTTTTCAAGTGCTTGATTAATTTTCCAGCAAAAAGTTTTCCCACGCCCCTCCTCGTCTGGCCATCATAATTATAATGTAATATTTATGCGGCTGCCCGCCGACCGACTGGCCGACCGACACTTGAGTATGATGAATGGCCTCCAACATATTTTCAAGGTCCGCCCCGGCCATTGTTTCAATTCGTATCTTTAGTTGTGGTCCTGCCTAATTAATGAGGCCCAGGCTGTACGAAGGAGCAGTGTCTTGGGGAAAATCTCAGGGCACTCGAGCGTGTATATCCTATTTTCTCTGGCATTCGCCACGGCCTACAAGTGTCGTAGCCGCTGGGAATTCAGGCGGATGAGCTCTCCTGTTGCCTCTGCCTGTCACATTAAGACTCGTTTAGAACCAAGTCAGGCGAATTTTGCTGGAATAATTCCCATAAAAAGGTGAGTGCCTATTACTCTTCAATATTAGATTGCTCCAATCCACAAGGTATTCTTTTTTATGTGATTGAGTTAGGCTGGCAGACTTTATCCTGTTGCTCTTCCAAGTAAATGTTGCTTAACCAATAAATAATGCCATTAAAGTAATGGCTTAATGCTTACCATTACTTGGAAAGAAGTTTTCAAATTAATTCCAGGGTTCATGAAGCTTTTGCTTTGAAGAAATATCTTAATATTTCTTTGAATGGTACTGAAAATATTAACTTGTTTAGGAAGTATTTAATATAAAAAGAATATTTTTTAAAATACATAAATATTTTTAAAAAAGAAAATTCTTAAAGTTCACTGAAAAGCCTCATATTGCTGACTCTTTAAG
Source organism: Drosophila watanabei (assembly GCA_008042575.1). NCBI lineage: Eukaryota > Metazoa > Arthropoda > Insecta > Diptera > Drosophilidae > Drosophila > Drosophila watanabei. The sequence continues at coordinate 32,827 of VNJS01015008.1, forward strand.
CCAAGCTAACCCTAAAAAGAAAACCCTGAATGAAAATTTAAAGCTTACCCTGTGGGCAGGGCCATTTTGGGCAACTATCCCCCCAAATAAAGATTTATTGCCTCCTTAAAGGCTCAGTTCTGGTTTCCATTTCCGGTTAGCAGGCGAGTCTTTGGTGTATGGAAACGCATGTGCATGGAAATGCATTTCCAAATGAATTTGTAATTTATTTCTTTTGTGGTTCACTTGATAAGGCGAAGCATCGGAGAAGAAGTGTCCAAGATTTACGATGTTTTGGCCAGAGGTGGCGTCCTGGGGTTGAGGTTGAGCCCTCAGAACTCAACAGGCCAATGAGGTGCAGCTTTGTTACCTCCAAATTTAGTCCTTGTTCGAGCCAACCCAAAATGTACAATATCCGCCTTACATAATCCCAGTTCGCATGCTGCTTGGCCTTTTGTTGGGTAAATTGCAGTCTGTGGCCAATTTCTATTTTGTGGCTTTTTTGTTGCCAAGCTTATATTTGCATTTCAATTTAATTGGTGTATGGCTCGGCCCCAAAGTGGGTACAATACTCATTTGAATCTGATTTTGGTTCGGAGATTAAGGCGGTAAATTTCTTGATTATGGGGCTTGTTTTTTTGGGTCCTTTGGGCTTAAAAGTTTGGTTCATAAAAGTGCCGCGTTATGGAAAGAAATATTTAATGAATTTTAAAGTGACCTTTTGAGGGCTAAGTCCTTCGTCCATATCGCTTTTATTTCCGTCCTTGGTTTTCCAATTTTCTCGCGCTTGTCACAGCCTCACACCCACACATATGTAGTCACTGGAAATAAAAATCTAGAAAAAATAATTTTTTTAGTTTTAAGTTATAAATAAATGAATGAAGTCATAATAATAACTGAACATATTCTTAATAAATGGGCAAAAGTCTCTTTAAGCTACCCGCTGCATCTGTTTTCTAATTTAAAGCTTAGCAAAAGATCTTTAAGCCCAATTTTCATAGTTTTTCTAATATTATTTATGATTATTTTTCTCTGCGTGTAAATCCCCCAAAGCCGAAAGTGACTCCAGTCAGGCGCGAAATTTCCAGTGGGCACTTTTCCGTGGGGAAAAGTTGAAGCGAACGCTGCGAATGCCGCGAGCAGGCGCCGAAAACTTTGCATAATCTTCGACCAATCCGGTTGGCAGAGTTCTGGCTCTCCCTTGCCATAAATTATTCGATGTCGACGTCGATGCCGATGTCAATGTCGGGAGCTCGAGGAACAAGTTAAATGCAAATTTAATGAAAATTGTCGCGCAAAGACGTTTGCCTAAGCCGTTTTGCCGGGTTTTCCTTTTAACCGGCCACCCGAGCCACATAAATTGCTCTGGCTGGCCCCCATAAATATGCAAGTCGAGCTGCCTGGCTGGTAGCTGCCGTCGGCATTTGTTGCAGCATTTTTATTGCACAAATTGGCCGCAATCGAGACGATGTTGTCTCCTAAATTGGCTTCCAATAACGTGGCCCGGGACCAAGTCCTTGCCTCTTCCCGTAAGCGAGTCCTTTACGGGCCTCTTACCTCTCGCCTCTCGCCTTTCACCTCTCGCCAGGCAAACAAAAGTTCGCATTGCATATTTTTGGCAAACAATGCCGCGGCGAGTGAAGGTGGGGGGAGGGGGCAAAGGTGGCCAAGGTCACGGGGCATGTATTCCGGCAGCCGGAGCGTGAAACCAAAGTCGTGGGAACGCATTTTTTTTCAGCGCCACCTTGAGAGCGGTGTCCCCTTGCCGGAATCGGTGGCATGAAAGTCCTTGCTGTTGTCCGGAAACCATATCAGGGGTGCAAATGTAATTTAATCTTGCTTTAAAACAAAGGATATTTATTTAGGTAGCAGTGTAAAATAATGAAAAAATGAGCTAAATAAATAGACATTAATATTGTGAGACTTGAGTTGGAATTTTATATAACATTGAGCTTTAAAGCAGGGATAACATTGCACTTTCTTTTAAATATTATCTCCAATATATGTATTAATTGAGCTTAAATTGTATAATACTTATAATATGGTAATAAGAAATAGCTAGAATAATTAAAACAAAGTTACAAAAAAACTTCCAGAGCTAGACTTTGAAGCGTTGTAAGCTGATAAAAATAAGTTATTGTTTTCTTGATTCTTATAAAATCTAGTCCTATGCCAAAATCCCTGTTTTTTTATCTCCCTATTAACCCACAAAGATAGTATATATATGATAAATAATACCCACAGACATACCTCGACTTAATGCCACATAGTTTTTAAATGGTTCTTGCCAATCAGGTTGAAAGCAGCTTTGCCTGCCAAAAGCTGCATTCAATTTCGTAGCTTGGCTTGCCAAAAGGAAAAAATTGAAAAGTTCTGGTGGAAATAAATCATGGTTATCATGAGTGGCTCCTCCTTCCCCAGTCCCCAGCCCAAGTCCCACTCCCAGCTCTTTTTGGCCGCTGTTACTCACATGTCCTGCGATGTGGACAAGAGTGGGAAGGCATTTTTCACTTGGCTCTTGCCGGCACACTCAATTACCACTTAATGTCCTTACTTCAGCACAATTTACGCAAACATTGGGCCTTTGCCGGGAGAGAGAGAGAGAGTGGCCTGGCTGCCAGGATAGGATAGTATAATGGAACCAAAAAAGCCAACTCTAGGAACAAACTGCGAACCGAATGCAACATGCATTCACATTTTGCAATTTTTGCCGCTGTTGCTTACCCAACAAAAACGGCAAAATATTATTCTTGTGCAATTTGTTAGTCCTGTGTGTCAGTGTGTGGGCCAAGTTGTAATGACTTTTTATTCTGGTTAGTTGGTAAAGGGCCGCAAAAGAAAATTACACAAGTTTTTTGGCAGTTGGTGTAGCTTCTGTTTTTGTTTTGCTTTCCAGCTGCAGCTGGCTGACTTTTCGCGTGATTTCTTCCCATTAAATTAAGCCCGGCGCACTGAACAGTAGGGATTTGCTTTATTAAACTGAGCAAAAAGTTCATACATTTGCATGAATAAATAGCATTATTAAGCTTAAAATCACAAGGGGCTTTGTTTACAGGGAAAGAATGTGAAAAGCCTGGTCAGCCGAAGCATGGAAAATAATCCTATTTATAATATTTACCCTTTACAAAGTGCTATATAGGTTTACTTAGTGTTTCTCCGGTTCAGTTGTTCTTGAAGGTAAAGGTTTATTAATTAACAGTTTCGTTCCTTTTATACTCATTGAGAAATTCAATATTAAAGGCAGCTTAAAATCAAAGCTTTCCCTTCTATTGTCCTTGCTCACGTCTGTAGCTTATTTCTACTCCTCAAAAGTCCTCGAGGGGAATCAACACCAGCGAAGAGGATGTCTTCATTGCACTTGCAGCCTGTTTTTAATTAAATCAGTATCTGGCAAATCAATTTAGACGCTTAAGCCCGGCTCCGACGTCAGTTTTCATTTGTCGCCGGCTCAGAGCTCCTTAGCTCCTTAGTGGCAGGCATCCAGTCAACTTCGAGCCACTTGGCTCATTAAAGCGCCAAACAATTTCCGCTCCGGAAGTCGTCAACAGCGCGACAATCTGTTCCCTCTTCACCGAGAATTTTCCCACTTCTCGGCGCGTATTTTAAACGCAAAAGGGGGAGTTGAGTTGGAAGGTATTAAACGAGTAGCCGAGCAGGTAAAGTGATTATATGTAAAGTCCTAGAGACTCTAACGTTGGGAATTTACGATGCAATTCCGTTGGCAGTTATTTAGCCCAGTTGCTGGCTATTGTTCTAGATGGAATTGCATTTGGAATTCGAGTAGCTATTTGGTAAGATAAATTTTACAAGTGAAAGGGATTCAAATTGGAAAGTGGGTGCATTAAGGGTATTTGGAAGTAATTTAAATATTTGATATCTTTAATGAACTGTTGCTACATTAAGGCGATTAAATGTTACGGAAGTCAGGCTTGTGAAAAAATGTAACACTATATTTTCCAATTTTTTTTTTTTTATATTTTTCATTCAGTAAAAACGTTTGCAAGCACTAAAAAATATTATTTCATCTGATAACCCATCAAAATCCCTAGTTAAACGCCACTTTGAGGGATAAAAAACATTTACCAATTAGGTTTGTAAGGTTGTAATGTTTTTTCGCTTGAGGAAGCCTAATAAAAATATTCATAGAAATAACAGTTAATATTTGCATGGTTGGGCAAATGGTCTTTTGCGTTGGTTAGGGCGAACCATTAGACAAATATGCAATTCGCCATTCAAACTAATTGCGATGTACACACGGGGGAGATATAGATATGCGCATATCCGAGTATATATATATGTATATATAGTATGCAGACATCATGTAAATGCTAACCACACACAAGCGGGGAAGAATGCGAATGGCAAATGTCAACACTGCCAACAATCACGATGAAAAGCCAAACAAGAATATGAAGAGTGAACACTTAAAATTACGAGCCATAAAAAACGAATCATTTGAGTAAAGTTGAAACTTAAATGCTCTACAGAAAGCCAGGAAAAAGATAATCAAACTGTTTACTTGAATTTTTAAAATATTATTAGACTTAAGTTGACACTTTGACTGACTGTCGTTTTATGTCATTTCCATTTATTAGCTTGGATTTGAAGTTCACATAGCGAAAGCTATGGGGTTGAAGTCCCAGGCACTTGCGTGATTGAAAGGCAATTTGAGGCGCAGTCTCGCTGAAAGAATCTATATGTATATTTCTGGCAAAAATATTTCAAAATTATTTTTCTGTGGCCATATGCAATTGACATGCAAAGAGCCTTCTGTGTGTCTGTGTGGTTTTGCTGTTGATTGGGGTGTGACGGGGCGGAGATTTTGTTATTCGCTCGCGAAAAGTGGGTGGTTCATAAATGCGTATCGTTAAATCCAATGGCATTTCAACCTTCGCGGTATTTTGCTGCCCACTTTTAAGGTCATGGTACTGGACTTGAATATTTTCTGGAAAATTTGATTATTTTTAGCTCTTTGTTTTTAAAGAATTTCAAAATAAAATTGTCACGAAATTGTAAACAAAGTTTCTTTAGAAAGGTCTAGATGAAATTCAATAGTAAAATATTTTGAGTAGCCTTCTTGAACTGTATTTAAAGTTCTATTCATGGAAATTGCATATTATTTACTATATTTTCGCATGAATATTTAGTTTCCACAACTTGCAACAATATTTGTTTGGCCTTCGCCTACACTCTCCAAAACCCTTGAACAAATTTTAGAAAGACTAAATTGATAACCAGGCAGGAAGGATATATTCCATGGTGGATTCGTGCCTTGCTCCGCCTTCACTTGCAGGCAATGACACGGTCTCAAGGAGCATGTAATATCACTTAAACGCAAACTAATCCCGGTGCTGGGAGCCACCTCTGCATCTGCATCTGCGTCTGGGTCTTCTTCTGCACATTTGCACATCCGCCTGGGCCTGCAGAAAACGGTGGCAAACAAGATGAGGACGACAAGCAATCGTTGTGTCTGCTGGGGGCAAGGGGGGTGGCACTACAAATAGGTGTTTGTTCAGGTGTAAGTTCATGTGTTACCTGCCCTGGCTCAGACATCTGCATTTGACATCATTGGCAGTGGGTTGTTCTGGGGTATGCGTTGACAAGGTCTGACTAAAGTAACTGCAACTCATTCGAGCTGATATTGGTTTTAAAAAAAGGTTTCAAGAGTTGGAAAATGTGTGAATCAATAGCAGAAGCTAGAAATGAATTTTTAATCAATCCTAAAATATTTATTTTTGCATTTACTGCTTCCTTCTCAATTGTTAAATAATTTGCATCGATTGTATTCTTCTTGTTATTGGGAGAAGTCCAGGCATATTTCATCATAAAAATTTACGCTTCCTTAAAAACTGTTCCTCCAGTTTGACCCACATTAAGGAAACTTTTTCCTTGACCATCCGGCCTTTGCCTTTGTGTTTTTGAAGGGTCGCACTTCTCCGCATTGTTCTGACTTCTCTTTCACTGCCGGGTTTCCCTCAAAGGCCAGTGTTTGTGTTGCTCAGATTATTGCCTTTAATAGGAGCATATTTCTCATTGAGTAACTTTGACTGACGATTATGAGATTTTATTTGATTGCTCAAAGCTGGAATTTACTGTGATTGAATAAAAACTTTAGATTGATGAATAGGAATGGGAGATTTATTATTTTATTAGTAAATTATTATATAAAATTTTTATATCATTATTTTTTTTATCTGTTAGTTAATTTTCTGTAAAATTTGAAGTGATGGATAATTTTCCAACATTTAAAACCTTATTTGTTTATGGAACTTATTAGTTCCTTACCTAAATAGGCCATACATCAACTTTATTCAGAATTCACGTACACTAACACCTCTTAGGGGTCTTTAAGTCGATTATAGTATTATGTTAAGTATTATTGCCTCAAGTGTATTCAGCCAGATAACATCCTCTCGAAATCGTTAAAGTTATAAACTTCACGAGACATTAAACCGAATTTATTTGTTTTGCTCAACATTCCCAGTTGCCAATTAAACTGTCAGAAAAGTTATTTTCATTGACGGTCGCTTGACATTTAAATGCCAACAACAGTTGTCATTCCCCGAAGAAGTCTCTTTGCAGTGGGCACTATATACATTTACATAGCGTGCATGATACACATGTCTCACTGCTGCAAGTTTATAATATCTCTGGCCGATGCGATTCAGCAATGTTAATTACTTGACAGTCATTTTGTTTGCGTATATTTGTCGCAGTGTGTGTTTGCATGCGAGTCTCTATTAATTAGAGCACGTACACAAACACTGCGAGCAATAATCAAAGCTGTAAGGAGGAGGGAGGAAAATGAGGCTGCGAATGCGATGATATTGCCATACTGCACTCCCGTAATTAGCAACAAAGTGTAGAGCATATTAAAACAAAAAAAAATATAAGGCTGTTAGAGAGCGTCCCGACTATGAGATATTCAACTGTTTTTTGAAGGCTTTAAAATAAATGAAAGTATCTTTTTATTTTAAATAATTTTTAAACCAGAAAGACAGAGTTATACATGCTAATCAAGATGTAAAGGCGGAGCTCTTAATTTCTTTTCCTTGTTACATATTCTTCTACAGACACAATATACCCTCAAGCTCTACAATTACTGGGTGACATAAATAGCAGCTAGACAGGGGGAGACACTGATTGGGAGGGCTGAGGAATCAGGGGAACCCCCGAGTACTTGCGCGCGTGGCAAATGGCAAATCATAATTTCTTTTTTTTTTCGGGCACGAAGAGCGTTCATGTTCGCATTGGCAGACAAATGTTTTAATTATGCTCATTATTAAAGGCGGCTTAATTAAAAAGTCCACTTGAGGCTCGTGCAAACACGGGCAGGAGCAGACGTGGGCGTGGGAGCAGGATGTCACCAGGTCCAGGACAAGTTTAATTGCCACGCCTTAAAGTGAGCACATGGGACGTGACTTTGCAGTTAATGAATTGAAGGCTGGAACTCTGGGTAAAAGGCAGGCACTATCGATGGGAAAAATCTATAATTGCTGCTACACTATGGCTTACAAGCTCTCAAACGCTATTCCATGAAGAATTTATGAATAATATTGCTTTTCCAAGAAATACTCTTGAACACCTTTGTAACTTTTCCAACGAACTAATTTTTTATGACTCTCTCTCTCTCCGTTCTCCTTGCAGCTGCACCCATATTTAGTGGCATGAGCAGGCGAGGGACGACGATAATGATGATGATGACGACGACATCCATGTCCTGGCCACAGGAAGCGGAAGCCTTGCAGCAGAGGCAACAACACCGGCCAGAACAACATAAACAACGAAGGCACAATGACAGGGCAAACATATCAGCGGCTTACGACGATAACAACGATAACCACGTTAATGACGATGCCAACCACGGGGAAGCGCATAATCAAAACAACGCCAGGCGGAGCTGCGCTTTGAATTTTAGCACTTCCGCATTACGACAGCGGGAGGCACAACCACACCCACTTTTACCCCCCAGATCATGGCGAACAGGGATGCCCACCATGAGACCCCACTGGCTAGTTGTGCTTTTGTTGCTGCTGACTGCCACACTGACAGCCTCTGCCACCGACTCAACCACCAGCAGCAGCGGCAGCCCCACATCAAGTCCGTCCATCAACGGCAGCGGCACCGATTACGCATTACTCTACGGCGACTCCACCACCACCACGGCCCTGGTTCCGGCCCAGACCACGGGACTCTCGGGTATTGCCACCGATGCCAAAGCCAATGCGGGACTCGAGGTAGAAGTCGAGGACGAGGAGGATGCCGAGCATGCCAGCGAATATATCTTTGATCGCTTGGAAGTGCGCATCGTATTCATTACCCTGTATACAATAGTCTTTTGCTGCTGCTTCTTTGGTGAGTATATAACTTATAACCATAATGATCAGGATTTTGAAATATAATGGATTTTATACAAAGGATATTTACTCCCAGATTTATAATTATACTTTTTACAAGAATATTTAGGCTGCATTACATTTGTGATCTCTTTAACTTTTTCAGTAGAGAAACCAATAATTTTTGATTTTAAGTGAAACGAGATATTGATTAAATCTAGATAAATTACCATCAACAACTCATTGTAAATTTTTTCAACAAAACCACAAACATGAACCCTGAAAATAGTGTATTTAAGCTGTGTTCAAGTGACTCTCATTTCTCGCTTCGAAGCTCCTTTTTTTTGTTGCCTTTTACGCACTTTTCATATTCATTAATCAGGCCCGGGCCTTGGAATCGTGTTTGATTGTGCGGCTTGTAGTGAGAGTTTCGAAGAAGATGGGGCCACAAAGGCCAGAGAAACACGCATGAGAGCTGGGGCAAAGTGACTGCCACAGGCCGTTTGCGGTGTCCCATGGTCAGCATCCTGCCTCGACCCGGGCGCGTGCTAATGTCCGGCGAGTCCCCTTTATCAGGACCTCACTGAATTTACTGCTGACTTGCCAATTACTCAATGCCCTGCTGTTTGGTTTATGCTGTCTTTTTTCTTTTTTTTGTGTCCTGTCTGTGGAGCCATATTAAAGACCTAGAAAGCTCTTGCGGCTTCTTTTGTGTGCGGAACACTGAACAAGGCTTTTGTGGTGATTTTTCGAGGCTTAAAGTTGATTTTGTGTTTAGTTTTGGGTTGGTATTGTATATTTTTATTTAAATTTAGTTAATATTACTGTGTCTAGTTATAAAATGAATTAATTATTAGTAAAATTTATATACAACTCCCTACGTAAATGTCCCGAAATAACCTTGACTTCTTAGCATTGCTCATACGCCCTGTATGCTGGGTTCTATAATAAAAGGAAAGCATTTAATTGATACCAATCATTAGGTAATTAACCACTTGTTTTAGCAAAGCTTAAGTGCAGACACATAAATATGGAATGTCCTTTCTCTTGGACTCCCCTCCTCTTCTTGCCAGAATCAATTATGTCGTTGGATCGAACGCTGGGATGCTGCCTTTCTGTTTGTTGGCCCATTTCGGGAGTCGTCAGTTGTAGGCTTTATTAGCCGCACTGAACAATAAGAGAGGAACATGTGTATTCGCCATGCCAAATGGCGACAAATGGGCGCCCATTAGGCACAGACAGAGGCGAGGGGGCGTGGCGCGCTGGAGGTTTGCGCAGACAATTGCAAAATGTAAGCAAGTTATTTGCTAGGACAGTTGGGAAACTGTGGGCGGTTGCTACAATTTTCCACATTCGCCCATAAAATTTGCATGTTGCAGTCACGTCCAGAACTTCTGTTTGCCATTGGGAACAACTGACTACATTGTTGTCCTTTTTTTTGTGTAGACTGGCATTAACATTAGCATTAGCGTTTGTACCTAGGGGGACATGGGTGATAAGGTCCTTTGGCGTTAATTTTGAGAGACAAACTGATTCAGGTCATTTTAAAGTTGTTTTTGAAGAGGGACGTCTGGGAAAATAATCGTTTTGTATAGAAAATACTGTTATATGAATATAAACTGTTAAAGATATGGGTAATTTAGCTATACTTTTGATGGACTGCTGACTGTTACTCCAGCAGCTACAAAAAGATATAATAATGAAAAAAAAAACCTTGTACTCACATATGTACATCCGTATGCACACTCAATATTATATATATATGTTTATAGGACACTCCAACTTTTGCCCTTCCGCTCTATACTTTGTATTTTGAAATCCTGCTGCAGTGCTCCCCTTCCTTCTTAATATCCGATTTCAGAGCACGCCTTGAAGTTTCGCACGTTCTGGGTATTTTTTGGCAGCTCTCGGCTCGGCTTTTGTTTCCTTTTTATTGTTTTTCCTGCCCTCTCATTCCCCCCTCGTCACTCTGCCTATCGAGTGTAATTAAAAAAGTTTTTCTCGACATTTGCTTGCCATATGAGAGAACAGAGAAATATATGTTTGTGTGTCGTTCGATTGCATTGTTAAAAACTTGAACTGCAATACAAATTACAGGACACTCGTTGACTGTGAAATTATGGTGGTGCATATTGAAAATGGCATTTTATTATTTGCTGGGCATTTACGAATGACATTGATTTAAACAAAAAATATTATATGCAAAGATGGTTTTTTGTTTGAATTAAAACTATAAATTAAAATTCAGTTGGGGTGCCGTTTTTTACATTTATGCATAAAAACTAAAAAGGTAACCTGTATGCAAGTTAATATCAAAATCTATTTAAATAAAAATTGTTATTCAAGGAAAGAAATAGTTAATTATTTGGAAAAGCTGGTTAAGGCCTTTAGGTTTTAAAATGCTTTTAGTTTAATTCCCTTTCGTTGGTGCTATTAGGCAAAATTACCTTTAATACTCTTTCAATTATTCCCTTTACATTGCATATATTTTTAAAATTTATTTAATTAATTTAATTTAATGCTGTTAAACCCGAAAATTGTCAAGCCATGCACTTCCCTTTTGTACATGCAAATTGTATTAGAGCCCCGAAGCCCAGCCAGTTGAGCTTTAAAGTGCATCTTTGACCGCAAAGGCCATTTATGGCTTTGGCCCACCAAAGGAGGCTTCCGACCAGGCCACAACCCTTGGTCAAGCGCGTTGGCAAATGTAATACATGGATTTGCTACCGATTGCAATTCATTGCGGTTTCCGAGTTTCTGGGTAATCGAGGCTTGCTGTGAGTTCTAGTTGGTGAGAAATTTAATTTGTAGTAAAATTTGACTGGCAAAAAGTTTAGCCTTTAAGTATTAAAATTTAATTTTATAAGCTTAAAATTTTGGGAGAAGAAAAGTAAAAAGTTAAGCACTTATACTTATATTTAAAATTATTTATTTTGAAATATATTAACTCAATAGCCAAAGTAAGAAAATGAATACAATAGTAATTATAATATTAAACTATATTAAAAGTATCATAAAACGAAACCAATCATTAGGCAAAAATATATTAAAATCAATTAAAATCCATCGTTATCATTATCAATTAAATAATATTATTGACTACTATTAAAAATGCTAAAAATATATACTTTTTTGTATTGCCAAAACTTCTTATGCAACTCTAAAAAGTATTTAAAATTTAAGTCATTTATTGAAAGCTATGAGTTGTACCTCAGTTTTCAGTTACAAGATAGGCCACCAACACAATGAATCGTCGACAGAATGCCACAAAAGTTAGTAAAGTCTGTGAAAAGTTTAGGCCGCACAAGTACAAGTCCCTTCTCTTTCCATCAGACTGTTTGCCAGCTGCCAAGTCAGTGGTCCAAATATTTTGTTAACATTTTTAATATCTACCAGTTCGTGGGCAAGTCTGGGGAATAAAATGAAATAAAATGCCCATAATTTGTGCTACATCTCTTCCAGCATCTGTCATCTTGTAACTTTTCTGTTTTTATTTGCAGGCAACCTACTTGTCATTTTGGTGGTCACCTTGTCTCGACGACTGCGCTCCATCACGAACTTCTTCTTGGCCAATCTCGCATTCGCGGACTTTTGTGTCGGACTCTTCTGTGTGATGCAGAACCTGTCCATCTATCTCATAGATAGGTGAGTGGAAGACGGGGAGACCTAGTTGGTTTTGTGTTTAATTAATGTTCATTATGCACTCGTGCATAAGAAGCGTAAAAAAATGTCAGCGGATTTAATAGAAAGAGTTTAACGACTTTTTGTTACGTTTAAATACTAGTAATTGGAATTAAAAATTATTTTAAAATTTATTGTTCATATTTATATATTAGGAAAGGTTTTTTAAGGATTAAAATGCGATATTTGTCTCTTAAAAAATGTGCAGACGGATAAAGCACATAAAAGACATCAAAAGATGATCTTTTAACTCTTCTTCTTTTTTTCCCAAATCCAAAACCTTGTTCTCTTAGTTATTAGCACCTGTTCAAAGAGGGTATTATGTGGTCATACCCAAAGAAGATTAATTTTTTGGCTGCTATTTATTATTCAAAGGCTGACATGCCTGTCAGTCTCTCGGTGCGCCCAAAAGAATGCAGCACAAAAGCTTCAACTTTCAACTCGGCAACATTAACAGGAGGCAGCCACAGAGCGGAGGGGAAAATGCTCAGCCCCACAGGCGACACTTTCACGTGTGCATTTTCCGCTTTTCCGCTCACCTCCCTCTTCACACCTGGCCGCCGTGTTTATTTGCATTGCCTTTTCCACCTTCCTCTAGAAACACGTTGCGCGACGTGCACAAATAAAAAGCGCAATGAATGAAACTGAGGCAAACAGCAGCGTAAAAAAATTGAAGAGCAAAGCATGGAAATTCCGACAATGATATGTGCACAAGGGTTCTGCAAAAAGTTTTTTCCCAACAGGACGAGTTCGCAGTTGTAATCCTGAAAATGTGCAACCTCATCGGCTCAAGGAAGAAGCTCTAGGGATAGAAATACTTATCGTAAATACTTTTCTTCTGCATTATGAATATCGCAGAAAATGGAAGTTATATTTAAGGTTTTAGAAGGTTTTAGAATCTCTGATTAAGATCTTTATTTTCTGCCAATTAATTATGTAAAGTAAAAGACTGCTTTAGAAAAATACTATATATATATTAGCGTATGTTTCACGGTCTTGTGCATACAAGTAAATAAAGTTTATACACAAAAATTAAGTCAAGCATAAACTAAATGTATTTTTGAATCCATAATTTCTAACCTATTACTCATCTAGAAATCTTGTTAAAACAAGCTGAGAATCGAGATATAAATTACATATTATTTCCAAAAATATTTATGATCTAAAGCAGTTGAAGAATTCGTAATAATGAGTTTGTTTAATTAAAAATAGATTCAAACAATCAACATTTTGGTAGTGAAATCGATTTATTTATTTGCCGAAATTTTTGCTTTGCATTTTTGGTTCCCCAAATGTGTGCATATTTTCCATTTAATTTTCTAATAAGCGAAAGCTTATTATGGTCGAGAATCACCATATTAAAAGCCTAATACAGAACTGGCCAATATGTGCTTGGCATAATTTTATCAAAATTATGCGCACAAGTTCATGGCAGACCTAAAACATATGCAAAGTGAGAAAGATTGGGGGAAAATCTCCACAAATTATGCCCAAATGAATTTTTGTCTGGTCTGCCAAGTTATTTATTTTGTTTGGGTTACCAAAACCATAATTTTATCCTAATCATAAACATAAAGAGAGCTCTTAAAGAGGTTTCAACTAAATTAAAATGGTAAATTTATTTGAGACTTTTAAACCTAATTTTGGTAAGTCTTTAAAGTACCAAAATATATTAAAGAGGCCTCTGAAAGCTACTTGGTTTGAAATCCTTTCCTAACAGGAACAATTTCCTGCAGCCTTTTTTTACCCAAAACCCTCAGAAACCCAAAGCCATGCCTGACACTCTCACCTGGCAATAATTTTGAGGACCGTAAATTGGCTGAAATGGCAGCGACAATCAAACCGCAAAACCATCACGATTTCCTCGTATTATACCCACACTTAGTCCCCAAAGGAAGCCGCGCACAAATAGAATTACGTGCTAATCCAAAAATACAATGATCCGTCCGTAGCCGCCTCCTTGACGCCAATACCATTTTCCAATGTAATTTTAGCCGGCAAAATATAATAAAAAAAAGAGAGAAAGCTTTTCGCCACATAAAATACTAACGACACCTTAATGTCGCATTAGTTTCGTGGGCGTGTCATAAAATTTTATGTGGCGTCTGGCCCTAAATTCAGCTCCAACGCCTCGAGCCAACTAGAGAGAAGAGCAGTGACTCTTTAAAGAGCGAAACTTTTCGCCATAAATAATTATTAATACCATCGGGCTTTTCCCCCTTTCCAGCTGGGTCTTTGGCGAATTCCTGTGCCGCATGTACCAGTTTGTGCACTCCCTGAGCTACACGGCCTCGATTTTCATCCTGGTCGTCATCTGCATGGAGCGCTACTTTGCCATCGTGCATCCCATCACCTGCAAGCAGATCCTGACAGCGGCTCGTCTGAGGGTGAGTTTAATTTATGCAAAATAAAATACACACTAAATATAGTCAGCATTTAAATAGGGCAATTTTCAAAGTTACCAAACCCTAAGGAGGGTTTATTTTTAGAACCTTTTTCTTTTGCTTTGCCATTAAATTGGTGAGCTCGTTTTCACAACTTTGATAACTCATTTCAACCACAATTTGCAAGCTAATGAAACTTATTAAAGCAAGCACGCACCCACAAAAAAAAAGTATATATAATAATGCCGCCCGAAAGGCTTAATAAGCAATGGGCATGACTTTGTGGCTGCGAAAACTTTTTTGGGAGAAACCCAACCCACTCACACACTCTTCTGCCAGACAAATGAAACAATTTGGTAAACTAAAAATGCGTTTTGTTAATGCCGATGGTCCTAATTAAACTACAAGAGACATAAAGACAACGAAATGGGACATCCATTAACATGCAAATTTTGTGTGTTCATTTGCCATTTAACAAATTGTTTGCGTGTTTTTTGGCCAAGATAGACAGAGAGAAGAGAAAACAAACTTGAGTGCTTGTCTTTTGCAGATGGTCATTGTCACCGTGTGGATCACATCGGCGGTGTACTCCACGCCCAAGTTTGTCTTCAGCAAGACCATCAAGAATATTCACACCCAGGATGGGCAGGAGGAGGAGATCTGTGTGCTGGACCGCGAGATGTTCAACTCCAAGCTGCTGGACATGATTAACTTTGTGCTGCTCTACGTGATGCCGCTGCTGGTGATGACGGTGGGTGAATCTGATTAAATAATATTTAAAATTGTACGGCTAAGGATTTTAGAAACTAAATTAGTTGTCAAATTAAGTAAACAATAATTCTAAAAAGAACTGCAACTGCACTTTTCACTACAATTTAAGCCACTTCAAGTGTTAGTTAGTTCATTTCACCCCAATAGCGAGTTGGTTTAATGACATCAACTCGATTGCCTTTGAATTGCAGGTCCTTTACAGCAAAATCGCCATCGCTTTGTGGCGCAGCTCGCGGGGTCTGACGCCACATGTGGCGCAACATCAGCATCACCAGCACCAGAATCAGCATCAGCAGGTGCAGTCAGGACAATCTGGGCAGGACAATGGTATGGGTCTGCACAACAGCATGTACCATCATCAGCACCACCATCACCATCACCACATGAACCCGCACCAGCACCACCAACTGTCATCGGCGGCGACAGCAGCGGCGGCTTCGTCCACAGCGGGAGCTGGTGCCGGATCAGGCATTGGCAGTGGGGGCGTGGGGGGAGGAGCAGCAGTCGGTCCTGGCTCGTCACTCGCTTCCGCCGGCAGCAGCACTACGTCCTTGTCACGTAAACAGAGCAGTAAATATGAGAAGCGTGGCGTCAGCATCACAGAGAGTCAGGTGAGCTTCCGCTAAAACAATGCTCTTGAAAGGGGGAAAAAAAATAAAATAATAGGAAAAGTCAAGCAGGCCGCGAAAATATTTAAAAGCAATGCACTTGGGGAAAATAATACTCATTTATTATAATCTTGATGTAAGTTTATTTTCGAGCTTTAAGTGGGTTAAACCTTGTTAAACCTTTTGCAAATTATGAGTAGAAATTTAAGCACAGTATTTATTTATATGAACTTTAAAAGGTTCTTCTTGCAACTTAAAGTTTTAAATCTATTTAAAAGCGGTTTAAAAAAATATTATACATTTGCCAGTGTACCACAGAACCCGCTTGTAGTGTAACCCCGTTAATATCCTCGTAAATATGCAAAAAGCGAAGCCAAAGCTTTGTTCCCTAATTGCTTGCAACGAGGCCGAGGCCGTTTAAACTCCGTTTTTCATTGGGACACAGGTTCTAAATCACCAAAAAGCCTGGCTATAATGTTCCCGGAAACTGTCATCGATTCAGCCATATTCCGCCTCTAATTTATTAGATACAAAGTAGCCCAGCAGCAGTAATAGGTTTTGAGAAATCACCCAGTCGTAAAAACTTTGTCCTGCCAACTTTGGCCAGGCCAAGTGGCCCGGTCAGCTCTCCGGAGCAGGTGTCAAGGCACATTAAGGCCATCGCTGAACTGGCCACTAAAGCGAGTGGCTAGTGGCCTGACAGCTGCTAGGCACATAGATGGGTAGGGAGGGAGAAAAAACTGCAAGTGAGAGGGCAAAAGTTATCGCAGAAATATTTTGCCATTATTGGTGGCCGGGCACCACGGCGTATACGTTATTTTTCGCTTTTATTGAGCATTTGACAGGAGCTTTGCCATGCCGCTGGCACTCACCTGCAAGCTCAATTGCATTCTGGGACAGGAAAATGAAATAGAGTAGAGTAATATTACCTACTCGAACATTGGTTATCGATCATGCTTAGTTTCAGACATATTTTTGATAGAATTTTAGACATATTATCGATGGAAATATTTCAACAAAATTCAAGCAGCTGTCAATTATTTGCCAACTTTATTTAGGGGAATGTAGAAAGTTTGGAGTATTAAATAAATATTTTAAATATTCAATAACCTCCATAAATATTTTCAAATAGATTTTATTTAAGATCTCCTAAGTACTTTTTGAAACTGCACAGTGAACACATTCGGTAACCTTTATACAAAAACTAATTTATTTTACGCTATGCCCATTTGATCCACGGATAACTACTATTTAACTATCTTTCTGTTGAACTTTTCTCTCTCTCTGTGTATCTGCGTTTCGTTTGATCCATAATAACACAACGTATTTGGTTCCTCCTCTCTACTAACCAATCCACCACCAATTACCACCACAACACACAACACCACACCAAATTAGCTTGATAATTGCAAGGTAGGTATCTCCGAGTGCCTAATCAATAGTTCAACGCTCCATCCATCTGTGTCGCGGGTCGCACCTAATGCCGTTTCCCGTGTTACTCTGTGCAGGTGTCCCTGGAGGCCGATCGTCCCATTGTGAGCGCCTGCCGCAAGACGAGCTTCTACCACCACTCCCATGCCCATCACCAGCGGCTGGGCAATGTCGCGGGCGGCGGCAGTGGGGTTAGCGTGGGCGGAGCCACCCACATGTCCCACTCGTCCAGCAATGTCCTACGCGCCCGACGCGGCGTAGTCCGCATGCTGATAATATTCGTGCTGACATTCGCCCTGTGCAATCTGCCGTATCATGCCCGCAAAATGTGGCAATACTGGTGAGTATACCTCGAACACTTAGAGGAAAAGTGGGTTAATTTAAGGTGTGAAATTTGGAAAAATCGATTAAGAGTTTTGGGATGTTTTGCTACTTATAAATTTATAGCTTAGTTTTACAAATATAACTGGGGTTTCGAAACCCCTTTAAAAAAAAGTGTCTAAAAGTATGCTACAAAATATAACCTAACCATTTTATATGCATTCTTTTAGGCACATTTTTAGAGGGTTTTAAAACCCAAAGTGATTTCTTGACCTTATTCCATTATTCTTATTATTTTATTAATACTTCTTTGTCAAATCGCTTTTTCCAATAATGCCTTAAATTTAAACATTTTTTTCCGAGTCCACTGTCACCTCAATCGCAGCATTCATCACTCCATCCTGACGCGGCACAAACAATATATTATACTGCACCCGGTAGCCCTCCTACGCATTTGCATATTCCGCCGATAGTCGAGAAAATTTACATCTGCGAGTGTGCTGATAAAGCCGAGATAGCTTCCTGCCGGAATCGAGGCTGGTAAACAATTAAGTCATCAATTGGGACTCCACGCAAACTACCGGCTTTTCCCTCATTTGCCAATTTCCTCGGGCTAAATCGATTTTAAAGCACTCGATCCCCCTCCCTATTTCCATCTCCCTTTCCAATCCGATTGCGTAAGAGCTTCCATTTCTCCTGGCCTTTGAAAGGTGCGCCAACAAAGGTCCAGCTCGACTTTCCCTCTCGGCCGGCACTTCCGCTTCCGGAAAAGCATTGAAAAGTGGGCGAAATTCGCTCCCAAATCGGAAGCTTTGGTCGGAGGAGCCTCTGTTGGCTTAATACGTGGGCGGTCTCTGCGAATTGCTTGGGCGTTGGCAGTGTTGTTTGCCAACGAACGGGAGATAATTGCTCCTTGGTTAAGCTTAATAGCTGATTTCAGCCACAGCGCAGAGAGTATGGGTTCTAAGGATGTTAAAAAGCAGGGGATAATTTTACAGGATGTAAATATATTATCCTATTACATGTTCACCGAAGAAAATTATATAAAAATAATATAAATTAGCTTTTTAAAGGGTAAGCATGTCTCTTATTCATTTAAAAAATCTAATAAAAGGTTCTATATCAGTCAAAAAGGATACAATTAGTATAGTGTCCCATTTAATCTTCCAAAGCGACCTTTTCCGCATTCCTTTAACTCAATTATTATAAAATATACAAGTGTCTGTCGCTATCAGTTGGTCCCTGTCCCATCGTAAGCCCTTCAACAAGGCACGGCTCGCTTTCATGATTTTTCCAGATAATCCCTTTGTATGTTTTCCTATGAATAAAGAATTGTGACAAAAATAGATCAAAAAGTTGGGTGCGAGATTAACCCAAAGGATAAAAAAGCAAGCCAACCGATGCGGACAGGCATTCATCGGATATTGCCCATACACACACACTCTTCTTAATTACAGTTTTATTTCTGGGAATCTCTGATGCAGCAGCAAAATGTCAAGAAATTCCATTAGCCACAATTACGACACATAAAACGGCAGTTTGAAAAGAAAATATCCGAATTAAATTGGTCAGATGCAAGCGTATTTATACAGATATAGACCCATTCGGACTATATGACAAATGGCTTAATAAAAGATTCACAGGGTTTAAAAAATTCCTTTAATTCAATGCGACAACGTAGAGTTTTCTCTCCTACAATTTCCTCGAATTTTTATCTGTTTTCTTTGTGTTCCGGCTGAGTGGGACTTGTCCGGCTTAACGTGGCCATTATGTGGAAGATTATGGCCATGTGAGTGAGGAGTGAGTGGAGGAGGCGGAGGTCGTGACAATTTTTACCCTGCAAGTTGGGCAAGGTCGATTCCTATGAATAAATGAAAACCGTAGAGCTGGACAAGTAAACAACAAGTCAGAAATAAATCTCATTATGGCACTGTCAGGAAAATACTTTTGGCCAGAAATCAAATTGAAACATTTACCGTTTTGTACAAAAATAACCAAGCGTTGCAGCTATTTTTCCCAGCAGTCTGAGAATTAAATGCGAATAAATTCCCCAAAGTGCAACGTGGCAAATCTGTGGCGGGCTCTTTAATTATTCTTTTCAGCGCTAAGTAGAAAGCTCTCTCTGCATTTCACCTTCTAACAAAGATAAATAGCTGGTTCAGCGGAAGGAGGCCCCTCCAGTAATTAATCAAATTGCTGGCTGAAAAGTGGGCCAGTTCTTTACTAGGACATGCTTAATTTTATGTAGGACTCTCTCTAGTCCAGCTACTAAATATAGGAGCACCCATAATCATCAAATGATAACTGTCATTGCTACTCAAGGCGAACACCACCGAGTAATTGCCACGCGCTGACAATTGGATTACTTTCCCCTTGAATAATCATGCAACGCGGAGGCTTCCATGGCACGTGTTCATTACGGTCTCCGGCCCGGGGCCAGTGCGGTGATAACGATAACAACTGCTGCCAGCAGTCGCCAACTGCGACTCATTAGACTCTGCCGGAAGACGGTCACGATCCAGGGTCGGCCAAATGGCCACCCCGTGGAGTGCGGGCGCCTTTAATGTGATGTCCCCGTTTCGGTTTGGCATCTAAGCTTGAGTAGGAAATGGGGGAGGTGGGAATGGGGGAGCAGGAAACGGGTAGGAGGACACAAACTGTTGGCAAAAGGCCACTACAAGACTCAAGCAGCGGCGAAAACAAAGCGAAGGCCACTCGAGTGGCCCAATCAGTTAGCAAACTCTTCTCGTGGACTTTGCCACTTGCAAGTGCAAGCCGAATTCTCAACGAGCAACAACTCCAGGACATTTTGGCAGTTGGCTCAAAGTTTTTAGCATCTATTCGCAGGAGAGGAAGAGAGCATAAGAGCCTCGACCAAAGGATATCCGGTAGTTTTTATTTTGGACTAAGAAAAGGGGTTGCTAAAAAGCCTTTTTTGCTGGTAAGGAAGGTGTTTAAATACTTTAAAATCATATTCAAATTGAATTTAATAAATGTAAATCTCTCAAACTTTTATTTTCAAGATACTTAGAATGACTACACTTAAAAATTTTCATATTTTAATATGTAGGAAACACTTTCCAATTTTATTTCTTTACATAAATTTCGGCATTTCCCTGTAGAAACTTAACTACATGATACCCTTGAACTCTTCAAGTAAAAAAGGTAAAAAAAAATCAAGCAGCATCTCTCTTCCTGGCTGCTTTAAATATTGCTCTGCAGGGCAAAGTTTTGGGTCAAAGTTTATGTTGCATACTTGCAGGCGGCGGCAAAAAACTTTGCTCTTGGCCGAATTCCCCGCTCCATTAGGCAACTTTTCGAGTGCCCTTTGCTCCTGGCCGAATGGCCAGGCAAACAATACTGCCAACAGCAACTTAATCACCTGTTCAGGTGGACAAAAAGTCCACACCTGCACTCCGCAGAGACTAAGCCTGGCAACAGCTGAGTGGAATCCAGATCGGAAGGAGTTGCGCAGTCCGCGGAGGGAATTGAATTGAAGTGGATTTCTAATTAAATATATAGCACACTTTGTGACAGTACATTTCTTGCATAATTAATGGGGGCTCACTAGCGTAATTTTCCTCGGGGAGAGCAGGGTTTCCTCATGAATTTCATAGTGGAAACTCAGAGAGGGGAAAAGTTATTTTACAGCCACAGTTTCTAGTAGGAGAAAAGGCATTAGCATCAGCTCCACCCACCAAAGGACTGTAATCTCTATTTCGGGACAGACCACAGAATGTTGAACTCGATGCCAATGTTTGGCCAACAGATGCTCATTTGCATACGCAGAATATACACAAGCAGATAGTTATTATAGTCCCTGTATACGATATATATATATATGCCTTTGCAGGTCACGTTCGTATCGCGGTGATTCCAATTTTAATGCGCTGCTAACGCCGCTCACCTTTCTGGTCACGTACTTCAATTCGGGCGTAAATCCCCTGCTCTACGCCTTCCTCAGCCGCAATTTTCGCAAGGGCATGAAGGAGCTGCTGCTGTGCTCCTGGAAGAAGGGCAAGGGCAAGTCCTCATCGAACTCCTCGATGCACCACAAGCGCAAGGCGCTGCAGGTGAGTGTGTTGCACCGCTGACTCCTGTGCGGATCCAATCCCCTAATGTATGAGGTAATCCAGACCACTGTTTCCTTTCCTTAGACCCATTCGCTGCCCACGGACACCACGCACATTGGCAACGAGCAGCTATGATGGCCACGCGGCTGGAGGAGGCACCTCAGGCGCTTGGGCCGGCGCTCCTAAGGCTGTTCCGGACTGGCTAACTATAATTTCATTGTGATTTTGATGGAGCCCGCCAGCTCACCTGGCCAGCGTTTAGAGTTGGCCAAATTTTAAGCAAAAGAAACCAAAAAGCAAATCGATTTGCACCGGAGGTTGCCCCCCCCCCCCCTGCATGCATCTCCGGGAGCATGGCTCTGCAAACTGTCAAGTTCTTAGTCTAAGTTTCTCATTTAAGTGTGATCCAATACGAACAAATAAAACGAAATGCAAAGATCATTACTGAGTGCAAATATACTTGAACTGTTGGAGCCCTGCTGCATCATTGCAATTAACTTTTCCAGGCAGCTCGAGCAGCAGAGTCATAATACAAGCAGAGAAAATGTGAGTTTAAAGGGGGAATTGTGATTTTTTAAATATAATTTTAATGGAATACATAAGGGTAATAATATTTTTGATTAATTGAGGGTATAAACATAATTTTTATATTTTTCTAAGGTGGAAGTTTCTAACCAGGAAATTTATATTCATCTTCTTATATTCCTATACATATATCCCTACTTTAATTGTTCCTTTTGGCATTTGTTCTTCATTTTTTTCCTTCTCTTAATAATTTTTTTTAATTAAATGAATTTACATTTATTTTGAGGTAAGTAATTTCCCTATTTCGCCCTGTGTAAGCACACCCACAAAGCAGAAATCAATCGGAATCACCAAACGGAAATATCCGCCCCCAAATCCTTGGCTTCAGTTTCGCGCGGCAGTCCAAATTGCAAGTTGCGTTCGCAATTTATATCCTGTTCTATCTATAGTCCTGACTTGCGATATCTGATGACAAGCGTTTTATGGTCAGCTGGAGAACACGCTTCGTTGCGGCTGCCAAAAACACAAAAAATATGACACACCGAGGCGGACACAGAGGACAGAGGACGCAGCACTGCATTAAAAATGCTCCAATTGTTGGTCGAGTTTGTGCTAAGCCAGCAGTTCGCATCGCCACTCGGTGTCAGGGAAAACGCTGCAGTAAATTCACGAGCACCCAGGGTCCGCAGAAAACTCAATTACCAGGACGGTCCGAGGTTGGCGCAAATTAAAAATCAAAAATCTCCACAAAATCTCTTGAATAGCGTTGTTTGCTTTGGCCATTTGTTTTTCTGTTTTCTCTTCAGTTCATCCCGTGACCCTTTTTGGCCAAGCAGCCTTTGTTATGCAAAGAATGATCCATAAACTGTGTCAAGTGGCAAAAGTCTGCAAAAAAGAGGAATCCCAAAACGGGACTCCCAGTCGAGTGACTCATTCGAGTGTGAGAGGATTTTTCATAATTAAAAGCAACTTGAGGGACTGAGCTGAGGATTGACATAAATCATGGGAAGGATTCGCAGCGTCGGAAAAGCGAGCCATCAGCCAGAACAGGAACTCAAGATAAGGCCTCGTGATTTATGTTTTTCTTATGTGTTTGCGCCTCAGGATAAGCAATAAAATTAAAGGGTTAAGGGGAAATCTACTGAATTTTATAGTTTTGTTTAATTGCTTGCCATATTTAATTGGTTTCGACATTCAAAAGCATTAATAATATTTAAATAAAAAATAAAAACACTCACACATTCGGCAAACATGTTAAATATTTGATTTTATCTTTTAGAAATTTATAGTTTAAGGCATCAGATTATCAGATATGTATAAGAAATGTATATTTCAACTGTTAGACAATTATCTAGCCACAACATACATTTTTAAGCCAATTCTGTGGAAATTGCCATTACTGCAAATTGTGTATTTTCTTTTGATGGAGAAATTATTTTACAAGAATTGCTAAGTAATTAAAACAGAATTTCTTTTGAAAAATCACAATTAACTTTTTCTTTGCCAATAACAATATTTTTCTAGTTAAAAAGAACTTAGTTTTCGAAGAACTTGTTTAAGATAACTAAGTTTAATTTGTATCCTGGGATATAAAACCATTCTTCGGCAGTTTTCTTTGCTGTGCAGCACACTTTTGGGATGAGTTTGTGCATCTGTGCAGCATACTTTAGGTCTGCCCATGCTGTTCATACATTCTACCAACCATTAAATGCTTGTGAAATCATTTCCATATGTCTATCCGCACATACACATACTTTTATTCATAGAACATCTTACACCCACAAAACTCACCCAAAATCTCCTATGAAAGAACTTTGTATGGGGTTGCAAAGCTCCTGTGCAGCACTCGAAAAGCAAAAACAACTTTAAACCAAAGATTTTTATTTGGCATTTTTCTATTTGAAATCATTGGCCAGGAGCTCAGAAGAGTTAGAAATGAACAATAAGGAATAATGTAAAAGAGAGTCTCGATAGTTATATACCCTGTTTCCAATATGATTAATACATTTCAAACATAATCTTTTAATATGGAGTCTGGAGAATGTTCCCATTTTCTTACATAATCTTTTAATCTTTTCGCCATAGAATGTTATTTAGATTTTTATCTATTAAATTCATATTCCTTTTGATTGATTTTCCGTTAATATATTTATATAAAACACACAATAGTATTCTTTCTTTTCCACAAATATACCCCTCAATCCGTAAGTATCTTTTTGTTAAAAATTGCGAAAAATTAAAAACTGCTTGTACCAAGCTCTCAGATCCGTAAACCGCATTGCAATGAACTTCAATTCCCTCTACACAAATCTGAACTCTTTCAAATGTTGAAGGGGAAATTGAGAAATTGGCCAAAATAAAAAATTTTAGCACCAGGCTCTCAGCTTATAGAAGAAGTAAAGTGTCGAATGGGCTGAACGAAAATAAAACAGAAAATCCTAGACGAAAATTCTTCATCATCATTCAAAGGGGAGTTTGATATTTGTGTATGTTTTTGGGGAAGGTGAAGGTGTAAGTGCCGATGCATTTTTGGCCAGCAGAAGAAGTATAGAAAGCCAACTATCACAACAACAGGGTCAATAGGGAGGAGAAAGCCGAAGGCTTTTGTATATATTCCACAAAGTATACAAAAAAAAGTAGCTAATGGAAGAAATTGTATTATTACATATTAAAAGTATCGATTAGAGTGAAAAGCAAAGAACTATGACTCTTTATAGCTACTAAATGCAACCATTAAGAGCTTTTATACAATCTCATTAGTTCAAAACCCCTCTTTATCCTTACCCATAAGCTGTCAAGCACCACCAAAGGAGTCGAGGACATAATTACTCTGGGCGCAAATTTATGCAATAGCTTTTTAATTAAAATGCCAGGCGGCTTAACTCATTGAAACTAAACTTGCTATTTGAATATGTCATTAGGGGGCTGGCTTCCTATACTTTATAATTGCCCAGGACCGATGGAAATTAATTTCCAGCGCGTTTGAGCCTGCAGCGGGAGCAGGGATTACGAGTTGCTCAAGTGAAAAATTACGACACTCACCAAAGTCAATTGCAACAAAGGCGAACGGAGACGACAAGGACGAAGCCAGGACGGGATGATGGGACATGTGCAAGGCTTGTTGGGCATGGGCAGGTGACCACCACACTAATCCGATTAGTTGTGTAAAAATAACAGTTAGAGCCATGGCGATGGAGAGCGTGTACAAATTTACCTAACGGCTTATGGCAATTAGTCGAACGGGTTACACAGGATGCAAGTTTGATTTGGCTTTGTCCGCGTCGCGTTGCGTTGCGTGGCGATTAGAAGGGTGGCGACCGTGATCAGGGCCAAGGCAAGGGAACACCACCTTTATTTTCCATTTTCTATTTTTATACTAACCACTCTCACTTAGTTCAGGCTTCAATCTTGCGCAAACACAAACTTTGAGCATATCCCAGCTATTCAGTTTAGGGCCAAGTTTTCCCCCTCTCCAATTTGGCAGGACGACAACTGCCGACAGCCAGGCAGCAGGACAAAAGTTCGTCCGGCTCTTTGTGTGTGTGCTCTCGAAATTAATCTGAATGAAATATATTAAGTGTAATGCAAAAGACAAATAAAACTTGCTGAAAACTTTCCATTTTCCATTTTCTACCCTTTTTGGCCAAGAGCGATTGCATCTTGGCCCGAAAACAAGATAAATCTGTCTACCTGAAGGATCTGCTTGCTTTCAATTGCTGTTTGCCTGGCTCTCTGATTTTTTCCTAGCCGATTTTTCGGCAATTTTTATTCAATTTTGTGGGGGCATCGTCTGGCTTGGTAAGGAGGCAGGTGGTGCCCAATCAGCCAGACAGGATGCTTGGCCAGAACTATCTACCAGGAGCTCAGAAGAGCAGCAAGGCCACTTTCTTAGCCTGCATATATGCATGTCCACTCAAATGGTACACAACACACACCCACTTCATATAACAAACACCAGGACTCGATCCAGGCAATGACAGACAGTTATCTCGAGTGCAACAGCCGTTGAAGTTTCCCCAAAATTTGAATGCCACACAGAGAGAGAGAGAGAGAGAGAGAGAGAGAGAGAGAGAGAGACAGCAGGCAAGTTTTGCCTTTTGCTCGGAAAATTTTAAATTCGACTTATAAAGTGCTTAAGTTATTATGCTGGCCAGCAGAGCGAGCAGGCTGTTTAGCATTTCCGCTTCCGTTTGCACAGCTGCCGCAGCAGAAGGAGGACTCTTCCTTCTCTTCCTGCTTTTCCCCCAACTCAGAGGCAGTTTGCATTTTTCATGAGTCTCTGGGCTCGGTGCAATTTGGTTGCCAGAGTTTCGGCTTTAAAAGTTAGCTCGGCAAAATGAGCAGAGGAGATGAGTTGAGACGAAAAACAAAACACAAACTCTCGGCCCTCCAATCCGGAAAGTGAGACCCTTTTCTCAGAGTCCTAAACGGATCTCTTTTTTGACCCCTGGCGCAGTTATTATTTTAGGATGCAGCAAATTGGATTTGATTGGGTAAATTTGTTGATTTTTAATTTGCCTCGAAAGGGGTCGCTTTCGTACTTAAATTAGTCAAAAGGGACGAAAGGAGAGCCAGAGACCCTGACCCCGCCCGAGCCGATAAGTGAGGGGAGTTGGTGAAAGCCTTTCCATGTTTAAATCCTTCGATCATTATGTAAAGTAAGCTCGTTTAAAAAATAAAAGCTTATGGCTCTGGAAATTACGCATACGCCGCATAAATCATTCGCCATAAGCCGCCATCGGACAACCGGAGCCCGGAGCGGAGATGGAGAGCCGTAATTCCGGACCCGGACCTGGCCTGGCGGCGTCTGTGGCAATACAAATTGCGCGGCTGGCCGCATTAATTGCGGCCCCATAGCCTCCGCGTGTTTCACGTGTTTAACCTGATTTTAATGCCATTAAAAACTGAGAGAAGGTGAAATTAATCCCCGCCAGGCCAACACCCACATCCTTAAATAAAAACACATGGCAACGGTCTTAAGTTTTACATATTCGCTGCTTATTATTACAATATCTTTTGGTTTCTACACGAATGTTAGCCACAAGCTGTCCAGATTCTTACTCTTATTGAAGTCCTAGTCGCACGACTAGGACACTAAGCTATAGACTCCTTTGATTTGGGATTGTTAGCAGATGGTTTCTTTGCCTTAAGCTAAGGATTTCGCACTCTCCTAGCGAAAACTTGCCTTATTCTAGGTTACTCCTTAGTAAGTTCTACTTTCTATTTACATTCATCCAATTTTAAGGCTTAAACTACAAATGCATCTTTGGTCCAAACTACTTTTTGGGGCTTATTATCTTAGACTAACTGCTGCTGCTCCTATGTACACTAGTGCTTCTGATGCTACAGATAAACAAAGTGACCCAGACCCTTGGCTGGATTGTTGTTGACCGCCTCCGCTGTGAGCTTGCTGCTGGGATTGCCGTTCAGGTCCAGGGTCTCCGCCT
Source organism: Drosophila watanabei (assembly GCA_008042575.1). Taxonomy (NCBI): domain Eukaryota; kingdom Metazoa; phylum Arthropoda; class Insecta; order Diptera; family Drosophilidae; genus Drosophila; species Drosophila watanabei. Next base: position 60,383 of record VNJS01015008.1, read on the forward strand.
CTGCCACTGGCATCAACCTTCCATAGAGTCCTCCCGCAGATGCATACCGCGCATTCATGTGAATGTCCAGCAGCTTCTTGTCCTTGCCCAGCGAGGAGAACGAGTGCGAGGCTGTGCGGATCTCGCGGATGTTGTACACGGGACTGTAGGCGCGAGCAGGTGGCGACACGGTGACTGGCGTGGGGGCAGGTTTAGGAGCGGGAGGAGCAGGAGTTGGGTAGAAGTCCCGTCGCAGGGCACACTCCGTGGAGTTGTCCGACGAGCCAGAGCTGCTGGCGCATTCGTCCTCGTCCTCGGCATCCTCGCTGCTGCTCCGACTGCTGCAGCTGTGCAGATCCTCGGAGAGCGACAGATCCGACTCCAGGGAGAGCTCCAGCAGACTGGTGGCATCCTCCGCTGCTGCTGCTGCCGCCGCCTCTGCTGCAGCCTGGCCAATGGCCTCGTTCAGGTTGGCCAGCAGCTGGCGCCGACGGGCATAGTTGGGCGTCCGTCTAACCAAGAAGTGACAGCCTTCGCCGCGCTTCATGCGCTCCGCCTGGGTGCGCAGCGGCAGATCATCCGGATGCAACTTGCGCTGGCACTCCTGCCCAGGACACACCTCGTATAGCGAGAAGCTCTCCACGGGCTCCGGGGAGCTGTAGCAACCAAGGAGCAGCTGGAGCAGCTCATCGCTGGTGGTCTCCTCGCTGATTACCAGCGACTTGTACTGGGAGCTGGGCTGCAGGGCGGAGGTGTGGACACGGATGAGACCGCCGGGCTTCAGTTGGAGGCAGAAGCGGGACTCGCCCTTCGGGTGACAGGCCTGCATAATAGCTGGACGGGTGTCGTCGTCCAGCACGAGGATGGTCTTTACACCTGCACGACGCACGGCCACCTCCATGGAGAGGTAAAAGAGTCGCGGATCGCGATGGCGCATCTTGAGGCTGTGTAAAAAGAGATTCGGATTAGGTTTCATTTGGGAAAAGGAAAGAATGTATTCCAAACTTACCGTCTCAGCAGCATAGCAATCACCTCCTTGCTGGTGGTGTCCCACTGAATGCCCAGGGTCTTATACTCGATGTCAATCTTCAGGCAGTTGGTGTACACCTTGACAGTGGTCTGTGGAAAAATCTTCGATTCAGTAAAAGATTCTCTTGAAGTTTCAGGTAAAACCTCACCTGTGGCAGCTGCTCATTAAGGCTGGAGTAGCTGGAGGCCCGCGAAGGTGTTCTCTGCAGATCAGACGGTGGCTCTGGGCTGCCACACATGGAGCTGGCGCAGGAGGAGGCGTGACTGGAGGAGCGTAGGGACACCGAGTCGGAGCGGTTGCGCAGCGGCGAGATTTGCACGTGCTTCAGCATCTGTAAAGTAAGGGAAACAAAATGCGGGTTAGTCATAGGGTTGAGGGTTATATAAAATTATATTAATGCTTTCTGGAACACTTTAGTTGCAACATCCGGCTTTTCTAATTGAATGTCACACAGAAGGAAATACCTATCTAGAATAGGTTTATAAATTTAATAAAAAACTAATGAAGCTAATGCTTATGCCCCTGAATTTTCGCTTTGTGTGTAAGATATGTGGGCTCTCTCTCTGATGAAAGCCCCCCTGGTTAGTAGGGGCATCCCCGTTTACAAACCCTCGCTGGATGCACGCATTTCCCTGATGAATGCAGCAGCCACTTTCAGCCAGAGCAGAGTCAGTGCTCATTGAGGCATGCAAATGGAGGGGAAGACATTGAGGAGAAGTGTCCTCAACCGAAGCAGCTCTCCAGACTACGACACCGACCATGAGGAGGGGGTGATGTATTGAAATTAATAAAGGGCTCGCTGTGTCGCAGCCTCGCATCGCTGCGCTGTTCATGGCGCTGACAATGGGCCATGAAAGCGAAATGGGGCGTTCATCGGGGAAATAGCCGCCCTGACGTTTGATTGAAAGCCAAGCCGTGCCGTGCCGTGCCTCTCCATGGTGTTCCGTGATCCCTGTGCTGCGCGGAGATCCCCCAAGCAGCCAGGCATTGAGACTCTCATTCGAGGCGTGCCGCTTTGTGAGCCGATTGCAGGCGGAAGTTGGTGGGAGGGCCCGGCTCAACATCCGGTTATGCAATTCCTGCCAGCCTCCAAGCCTCCTCTCTATGGTAAATATGGTAAATACATTTTCCATGATTCTGCTCGGCATTTAATTAAAATGTAAAAATTGCTGCAGAAGGGGCAACTATGATTGCGCGAGTTTCACACGATTAATTAGAACCAGAGTCCAAGTAGCAGTGGCAAGTAGCAGAGGCACTCGCAGTGGCACTCGCAGTTGGAGTCATCGCTGTGGCAGTTAAGCAAGTGAACCGTGGCGAACCAGCATAAAATTTCAACGAGCACTGGAGCAATGCAAACGATACGAGGAGCTCTGCGTCCAACGACGTGCACTGTGCCAGATTGTGAGTTGTGGCGGGGCTCTAGGAGGGGGCTTGGAATTCAGCGGATCCAGTGGCTTCACGGGGGTTAGGGAAGGGACAGACTAGAGGCGGGTGGACCCGCTTGAGTGCTGACGTCTGCTGCTCCCGCAATTAGCGGCTAATGTTGCAGAGTTTCACGCGATGATGGCACTCGGGTCACTGCAAAATTGAACTCTCTAGCTGGGAGACTTCATCTTTATAGAAGGCACTCGAAGGAAATGCTAGGATTTTCTTGGAATTATATTACAATGACCAGATGTTAAGGTCTCAGGATACCTTCTTAAAATTATATATTTTATTCAAGAAAGCGAGTGTGAATTTATTTATTACAAAGAGCTTTCATTTATTTTATTTCAACAGTTCCCATAAAATTAAATTTCTCTCTTAGTGAATATATATTTATTTTGAAGTTTTACTTCCAGTGTACCTTAAATATTTCCCTTTTATACCCTTCATCGCTCACTCTCTCATTATTACGACATCCAAAATATTTGAAAAACACTTTGACAGATGCCCCATGAAGCTTGAACTAAAAATCTGCCAGAAACAACTCAAAATGCAGGCAGAATGATGAAATAAATTAGGGGACACCGACAGACGCTTCTGTGGCTCCAAATTGCAAATCATCGAAATTAATTCCAAACTCAAAAGCAACGGCTAACACGAACAACAAGCTGAAATCGAATAAAGTGTAAGTAAGCCACTCGAGATGAGCAAATGTGACAGCAGAGGGCAAAGGACGCAGGACGCTGGATGCAGGCAGGAAAGAAAATCCAGAAAATATCGTTAACGTGAAATTGAATTAGAAATTCGCATAAAATTTTAGGACCCTACACATGGCTGGTCATAAAAATTGAAAGAAAACTGGAAAAAGCTCAGCCAAGAAAGAGGAAAGTTGAGAGAGAGGAAAGAAAAATGTTAATAGGATCCAGTTTGAGGTGCAAGGGCTCGGTGAGTGGAAATAAGTTAAAGATTTATGGTTGTCATCCTCCTCGGTGGCACTTAGCCGGATTGGTCAAGAACAACTCGCATTGAACTCTAATTGAGTTGCTTGGCCCTAGTTTGCGACACTGATAATAATAATAATATGTCCCAGTGAACTTTTCCAATTATGCCATGGAATCGAAAGGAGCGAAGGTCACGGCTGCCACGCCCTCGGACTGCCCCTTGAAGTGACACTCAAGTCTCATAAATTCCAGAAGGCAATACAACATGGCCCCAGAAGAGGCGACGGAGCAGTAAGTAACTGCCAGCCAGACAAACAGACAGACAGACATTACACAACTTACAACTGCTGGCTACAAACAGACGAGGCAATAAAAACCAGCTGGAGAGACGGCAGCCGAAAGATGTTCAGAACTTGCCAGGAATGTTTTAATTTTAAGTTTCATCGCAAGGAAGTTGTAAACGCCGCCGTCGAATGAGAGATGACAGCATCACTCACTTAAGGAAAGGAACAGGTTTTCCAAGACCATGTCTTATTTCAGAGCTTGAAAATATATTTGTTTTAAATATTTTCTAACTCATGTTAGGCTTAAAATAAAATTTCTAAATATTTTTGTATTACTCACTAAGCCATTCACGTTGCCATCTCTAACTTTGACCTGAGATTTATCCCTGCTTCAAGGAGTGATACAAATTGCAGCCCTGACATTCAGCGGGAGAACATGTCCTTGAACTTGTTGCTGACAAGCACCGGGCTTTCCAGTCACCGATACATACTCGAAACTTTATCGGAAAAGAAGCTGCTGCCTTAGGGGTCCTTTATCATTTTCACACATTCGAGAGCGAAAGGATTATTGATTGAATTACCCGGCCAGCGGAAAGGAGCTAGAGAATACTTTCATGGCCAGCAGACTAGAAAAGGGACCACCGGCAAAAGGCAAAGAAAAAAGGCAGAAAGCCGAGTGAATATTTTTTTCCAAGGAACAAGGAAAGATACTTTAAGCTGGCCCCCAGATCCTTTGCTTGCTTTGCAGCTCTCCCTCCTGTCTGATAAGATTTGACTGTCATGTAACGCTGGCTTTATTAATCAAAGACAGAAGCTGGAGCCAGAGTGACAACAACCTCAGAGCATTTGCCAAATGTGGCCATCGTTGCCGACGCCATCGCCATCATTGTCATTGTCAGAGACTGGCTGAGGAAAAATTGTGCCAGAAGATGAAAAATCGCAGACAAAACACACACGGCAAAGGGGGAAAATGCAACAGGGCAGAAGAATCATGAAGACACAAAAGCCAAATGTCTGCCAGATAATTTGAACCCCACCAGACGAGCAAATGAGTAACATTCTGCCAAGGATGTGCTCCACCATCGATCAGGCCGAACTGACAGATTGTAAACGGTTCAAGGGGAATATTATGTTTGCTATTACTATTAAATCCAGCTTACTTTAAACTTATTTTTACAAATAAAATCGGTAAAAAAAAAGGAAATTAAATATTTATATTTGTAAAAGTCAATATTTAAGCTCAGTGCTGCTAGAGTTACGCATCATCAGTTATTTAATTGCATGTTTAATGTATGCTGATGCCATATGGCGGAAAACTCGTTTAAAAAAACGGTTTGCTGTTTGTCAATAAATTCAATAATCGCATTTAAGTTTTTTACTTGAATGCAATTGATGAAATTGACTTGCAAAAGTCAATTAAGTTAACCGTTTTTATGGGGAACGGCTTGCTGGGGGTCTCACTTTTCTTCTAGCTTTGTATTTTTTTTTTCTGCTGCCTCAATGCTCAGCGAAGCATTGCCAGAGATTTTTCCGTCTGGAGGGGGTTTTCTTGTCGTCGTTTTTCCTTTTTTTTTTGCTTTTATTTTGCGTATTCTTAGTTGAGTGATTTTTGATGTTTCGCTTTACGGTTAATTTATGCGCAGTTTGGTTTTAGTCTTTTACAGACTTTGGTTCTATTTATGGTTTCAGCGTTTCCAGTGGCTTTGGGTTAATAGGTTTATGGCGAGTCCGCCAAGTAAAACGGATCCGATAACTGGCTAAAATTAAATGCGGTGAAAATACAAGGTTTATTAAGGTAGTTAGCTTAAAAAGGTTTTCTTTTTCATTTTATTTAAAACGTTACAAAAAAATAGTAATATAGAAATTGCAGCTGTGAAATAAAATACTTTATGCCTTTCCGTATCCCTGTAAATCAAGAAAAACCAACAAGGACAAACAAAAACTGGGTGCAAACTATTTTCGTAATGTGTTGCAAGTGCCGCACATAAAATAGAAAGCCTCAAAAAAAACAACCTCAAAAAAAGCGGCTGAAAAAGTTAGTTTGAAAAAGTGCCTCTCAGGCCTGCTCCGGTTCTCGAAATCGAAAAGCTCTTGCGATTTCGATTTTGAAAACGGGAATTGGTGCTCCGGTTCTCGAAATCGTAAGCCGGTTTCGATTTGCAAAACGGGCACCTTTATCTGGCCGAAATGAAAAGTAAATGGCTTTTTTCTTATCAAATCAGATGTTATTTGCTAAGGGAAAAAAATAGTATACTCAGTGGTCTATTGATGTTTATTCCACATCACCACAAGATCATTCTGGGACGTAGTTATTTTATAAAAAATTTATTTCTGACCCCACCTCAGATTTGCCAACACAAATTTTGCCGTCGGCAACAAGGCATTTCGATTTGGTTGCTAAGGTTGCCAGACAGTTGACAGAACAAGTCGCTAAGAAACACTCAGCTATAAATACTTATTAAATGCAAACCTTAGCAAAAATATTGTACAATGAAGGTTCAATAATGTTTTATTTAATAAATCTAGCTAATTTTATAAAGTAAATGATAAAAGAGCTGTTTAAATTTAATTGAGACCACTGGAAATGAAACTGCATGCAAGCTGGCAGCCTCTTCATGTAAATAAATGAATTAAATAAGCAATTGCCGACCTTATTTGGCTCCTAAGACAAATAATTTACCAGCTTAAACACTTTTTAGCATTCTGCCAACAATTTAAACCAACAACGTCAACTTTTTAAGCAACAAAAAATATTAAACATTCCGATAACAAAACGATACCAAAAAGTCCTCGAGAACCGGAGCAGCTAAAATCGAAATCGAAAGCTTTTGGCCAAATCGAAATCGAAAACCAATTTCGAGAACCGGAGCAGGCCTGTCTGTCTCGCCAGCTAACATTTATAATTTTAGCTTAAGCGGAGTATTTATTTATTTATCTTTGGCGGCATTAAGCCTCCTTTCTGACCATTTTTTATTGCCTGTTGTCTGCTGGCTGCTTTTATATAAGCCGCTTAGCCAGCGCCGTTTTTTCAGGCAATTAAAAAGTGTTGCCTGGTAAAGGACCCGAGAAAGAATAAAAGAAGAACTAAATTAAGTTGTAGTTTAAATCAACTTTGGGAAGACCGTAGGGTTAACTCTTCCCTTAACCCATTGTGGGCTGGAATTGTTTTCGCCTGCCCTGCTTGCGGGTCTTTTGTTTTAGTTTTGAAATTAGGAAGCATTAGCAACGCGGGGCTCCTCATTAAAAAAAATGTTGGCCAAGGAGTGCTCCAGAATGCAGGTGGTACAGGTAAGTACTGGATACTGGATACGCCAGCAGCTCCAAGGCTGTGGGCCCGGCCCAGAAATAGAATCAAAAGGGCAAAAAGTAAGCAGCTCGTGCATGAAGCGGAATTAAGAGTAGCGCGTGCAACAAAGCGCAGTTGCAGCTGCAAGGGATCGCAGCTACGCAGCAAATTAAACATCTTCCTGGGGTGCTCTCAAAGATGAAGCTAACAAAGCACACTGGTATGTGGTACTAACAAAACCAAATTACATTTTAATTAAAACAAAAATCATGTGAGCTTTTAAATGGGATTATAATTATATTCGTAAGCTAATAAATGTGAACTTGTATTTTTACTTATTTTAAATACACCTAAAATTTCAAAGAATTAAATACATTATGTCCCCAATACTGTTACATTATTAACTGCACCAAAAAAGTTATCTAATATATGCAAATTTTCTCCTAGTGAGCCACTTTTCTAGGATCCTATTAAATAAGCTAAAATGCAGCTGCTTTTTGGAATTTTTCACTCCTCACCGGGGCGCTGTTCCAATTGTTTCATCATTTTCCGACTATTTCCCAGCTCGGGGCACAATTTTTGGCATATTTAAGCGGCGCCCCTTGTGAGGAATGCTGGTCTCCCCCTAACCCCTCTCCCTCTCTCTTCATTTACCCCTCCCCCCTTCAACTAACCCGCGCAGTTATTATGCAAAACAAGAGCGAGCGGATTAACATGCCATCAGTGAGCTGCCCCCTCAGGGGGAGTGGGGAATTATGTTTCGGAAATTATGTAAGCATAAAGTGAGAGATAAACAGCGGGGAGGGTGGGGCGTTGCACAGGATGCACCGGAATGGATGCACAGGGATGCGTAGATGTTGTCACCATGTCAAAACTACACACACTCGCACACACGTGACACCAGCCAGGAGCCTCTCACATGTCATGATGCACTGACAGCAGAAATAATTTCCAATTATTTAGAGCATACTTTTGGGCATCCAAATTTCCATTAACTCGCCACCGAGAACCATTCTCCCTACCCTAGCACATGTCGCACCACGCACCACGCGAGAGTGTTTAAAATTTGCGGTCAACTGATGTTGGTTTTGATGCCTCCCGCGGGTATTTGCTGCATTTTTGTCACCTAATCATTTGCATGCTTTGCGGCATTTCGAATGAAATTTATAGCCAGATCGATGGAACATATGTTTATGTTTATATATATTTGGCTTTGGGCAGATGTCAGAGGATCTAAAAGTTTCCCTAGTAAAGCCCCCAAAATGAATCCATTGTCATCCCGTGCAGCTCCTTTTGTTTGCTGGACAAACTTCGTTAGAGTCGCCTTTGTAAATCGTTACAGAATGAAACTCAAATTGTATGCCAACATATACACAATGCACAAACTACAATTTCAGCAGGAAAATTTCCATCATTTTTGCAGGACTCCCAGCCACGCCCCCTTGCAGCATCCTTGGCGTTCTCATAAATTGCACATTTTAAAAGTGTCGTAAATTTTGCATAGGTGCAAGCGAGAATCAACTATGAAATTGAATCGAATGCAGTGGAGCAGGCACACTTACACAAAGAGAGAGATAGAGAGAGAGACACTCGGAGGACACGTTCCCACACATATAGATGCCAGGATAAGGAGGCACGCGCAATTTGCCATTGCATACTTTGCAGCGAAAGTTTTCGGTCTCTGCCATAAATTCAGTTCGCATATGTGGTGCTCTGGGGGAGTGCCAGAAGATTTAGAGCTCTGCTAATAATTGCATATGAATTTCGTGGAAATAAGTTATGATATTGTAAGTGTAATTAATAAACAAAATAGGAACAGAGAACTCTGCTCTTGACAGCTTAATTTCAAACTAAAGATAGTTTAATAAAGGCAATTAATATGCATAAAGGTAGTTATCTTCTTTTATGTTTTACCTATAATTCACACATTAATTTCTTTAATAGTACATCCATTTTCAGCTTCAATAACTCAACTAGCAGACAGCCAAAACTAGTCAAGTGTCGCCGGAAACGATAGATAGTTACGCACTTAGCCATCGAGGGGCGCGTATCCATGAGATACTCCTCGCTAACGAGTTCAGCTCGCGGGGCCTGGAGACAAGAAAGCGACCTATTAGAGTGCATCCTTGACAGCGACGGCAAACAGGAAGTCGAATTGGAAGAAATCACTTCCCGCTCATTAAGAAGTAACTGGGAGCGACGGCGGGATGAAGACTTTTCCAGCCACTTCCGTTGAACAACCTGTTGTTGGGTGGAAACATGTTCCAGGCCAAGGAATTTGCCTGCTGCATAAATTCTTTCGATATGATTTATAGCTGCGGCGATGGTTTTTGCATCGTTCCATGTCACAAACTGGTTCGAAATGCCTCTGCCATCCGGTGGCAGGCAAGAAAAACAGAAAATACCAACGTTATGCTAAATTATGCTGCATATGTCTAAGCATTTAAATTGTTGTCTTGTGGTCTATATTTACTCGGGCGGGAAGGGTGTCTGCTGATTCGATTATCCGTTTGCGTCACAGAGCAATCAGAGGCGGGATAATTGCTCTGCTGTGGGAGACACATCCCATCAAGAGGAGAAGAGTGGAAGGGATGAGACTTCCCTGTCGATTTTGGCAATTCCTCAAATTGACGTGTTTCTCTGCACGTGCCACCGATTTCGATTTGCGGGCTTCAGGAGGGCTGTGCAGCATGTCACCACTTTTGCGAAAGTCACTCCCACACAAAACCTGGCACTTTGTTCGAACACTCAAGGAAGACTTTGAAGAAGATATTGATTCAGGCTACATACAGTAAGGAATTTATGGAAACTTTTATTATATGAATCAGGGGAATATACCTATGAAAAATTAATGAGCTAAGATGGATACATTCAGAACAATATATTTAAATTTAAGCCCACTGCAAACGACTTAAAGTCACACCTAGAGTAGCTCTCTTTAATTTTATTACTATATATCCATTCCTTTAAAGTAATTAGAATTATTCAAGCACTTAAACCCTTGTCAAAAACATGTTAGTAGTTCACCTCTACTAAGCTTGGTCCCAAGTGCCCCAAGCAAAATTCGTTAATAAGTTTTTCCTAGACACACCTAAACACACGCTCGAATGAAAAACAACTACGAAACGAAGGTTCTTGTTTTGGGTTTGGGGGGAAATTGAAGCCGACATTAATTTTCCCTTGCTTCCTACACCGAGTTTTTTCTTCGTTTTTTTTTTTTGGGAGAATCGGTGCGTGTGGAAAACAGGAAATGTAAACATTAATAGCGCCATGTGGGGAACGGAAATTCAATTAGATGGCAATGAGAATATATTTAACTGTAAGCTGCACCGCCAGAGAATGCGGAAACAACTGCAGCGTAGGCTCTTTCGGAGAAGTTAAATGGAGGAATGTGCCCCAAATGTAGCTCTGGTTGCAAGTGCCGTTTTTGCCTGCTCCAAAGACACGCTTTCGTTTAGTCTTCTCCATTTATCTAATTAAAATTCAAGGTATTTAATTTGTGCTCAAGAGAGAGAAGGAAAGGAAAACTTTAAAGGACAAATATTTTAAATATCCCTGTCCGTCTTGTCCTCAGGATATTCCCTTTGGCAGGCGTTCGCTTTGTCTCTGGCCATTGGCATCGGGCTCTATTTGCTGTCAAATTATTTGCCCAGGAATTTAAGACTATTAAAAGAAGGACAACGCTTTCAGGCGCCGTCGCCGCATTACGCAAAATGTATATGAGTGCTTCTCTTTTTTTTTATTTCGAAAATACATACAGATGCCGAGGTTTGCATACACTCGTACATTTTTTGGGCCTGGGCCCGCGAACAAAAACCAACAAAGGTCCCTAACACACAAGGGGAAAAAACCTCGACTCAAAGGTAAACAAAGGCCGCCAAAGGAGCCGAGCAAACCCAAGTTAGGGCGGCGTAATCTGGGGCAGAAACGAAAACGAATAAGAAAAACAAAAAATAAGAAAGGAAGCGGGGACAAAAAGGAGGAGCCTTCGCCATCTCGGCTATTAATTTTTATTTGCCCTGTCATTTCAGGCATTCCGGACAGCCGGCCTGTTGCTAAGCTGGGACAAGCTCGAATTACCTTCTAAATAGTTTTCTCGGCTAGTAAAAGTCGCAAAAGATGGCAATAGAAGCTGCGATCTAGTAGCTGCCAGGTGTGCTTACCTGTAACGAAATGGAAAATGAGGAAATTCGTTTAGTTAAGTCAAGATAAGATGGGGTAAAGTTACACTGAACTGAATAAATATCAAATATCTTAGAACTTGTGCCTTAAATTGTGTTAAAAATATTGGAAAAATGAAAAAAAAATTTTTAAAATAAATTTCTAATATTTATTCCAGCAAAAATTCCAACTATTTCGCGACTTCTACTCAACTATTTCCCAGCACATAAATCAATCCCGCCTAAGGGTTCGCCCCATGCAAAGTGCAACCTGCAACCTGCAACTGTTTCCTCGGCGAGTTTCCCATGGCCACGCGACAGCTGCCACTGTGTGCGCATTATGAAAAACCATATGAGAAAATCTGCCAAAAACAAAAAACACTCTTCTGAGCAACAGCAGCAACAACAGCAGTGGCAGCAACAGCAGCAATCTGGCCACGCACATATGCTTTCGCTTCGCATCCATGGGATACACTTGATACGGCGTATGGAAGCTGAGCTGGCAGCTGACTTGCAGTCCTTCCCTGGATAGTTGGATAGCAGCGATAGCATAGATAGTGCAGTGTGGGAATTCGCCATGAGAAACCTCGCCTTCGAGTCCCAGTCCCAGTCCCAGTTCGAGTCGCAGCAGCAGCAGCTGCCGAGGTAGCAGGTAGCAGGCATCGGTTCATCGGATGCGCGTATGCACAACATGTGGAAAATGCGGCAGGGAAATGGGGGAAATGTCGATGCTGATGTTTTCCCTGGCACTCTGAAAATCCGGTTCGGGTCGGCCACTTTGATTTTGTGGAGCCATTTAAATAAATGCGAGCATACATACACCCAAAAGTGATTCGAATTTTAGTTTGGTTTGGATGCAAATGCCGCTTCCTCTTCCGGCTCCAAGCATTGATGCTCCGAGTTCAGGGGTCAGCTGCTAACGAGATCCATTTAGGACGGCATTGTGCGACCTTTGTTTAAGAATAACGCCCACATGTTGAAAACAAGAGGTGTGAAAAGAGGTGTGCTGGCTGCGGCTTCGTGTGTCTTATCTTTCCAGGTAAGGTAAGGGTTTTGGGTTGTCAGCGCAAGATTGATGCATAGGCACAGATAGATAGTAACGTGGGTTGATCGAATTTTAGGAACTGACAGAGCCCTTTAGGTTAAGACTCTACAGTGAGTGCTGCGCAATCTTTGTGGGATTTTTGACTATAATATGAGGATTAAATACTGCTTTAAATGTAATGTAATAATGCCTTAAAATCACTTAAAATCCCCTTAGCAAGCTAACGTTCCCTGTCCGCATTCTTATAACCTGTTTGCCTTTATGTTCAATCAAGATAAGAACCATTATGTCTCCTTTAGGTTATCATCAGGTTCTTTATTGGTTTCAACTCGTCGCAACTTTTTATGGGGAGCATATAAATTTTGAATCATGTTTAGCCTTAAAACCATTATATCTAGATTCAACAGTCATTACACAAATTCCGTCATCTCCCCAGAATTATTTCCATTACTCAGATTTCTTAAGATTTCTTCTTTTGTATGGACTTCCTTGTGCCTTAACTCTTATAACTTTTATTGCCTCACGGCCAATCAGTTTCCCATTTTCCCTTTCATTTGACGGAGTCTCCTCATTTATCAATTAGTCACTCTCACACTTTGATTCCTTCAGGGGCCTACTTCCTGTCCTCTAACTCAAAGATTCAATAGTTTTTGTTCCCTTTTTTTTAGTGGCAAATTGAGGGGAATTTATGGAGCGTTCAGAAAATGTTTCGTAAGCGATATTTTGTCAACTCGACAATTTGTCGGCATGAGTGGACAGAATCCTTTGTATTCGAGTTTGTATCGCAGACATAACCCCGTATATAGACCATATTGTGGGCCGTGCTGGACAGGAAGCCGATTGTGTTTGCCCGAAAATATGTTTTGCTGTGTGAAACTATTCTATTCAGCTGGCCATAAATTACAAGAGCCAGGGAATGGCCCTCGGGCCGAACTGGCAAAAAGTCAATTTTCTAGTATTTTAATGAGATCCGGCCATAAGCTTCGCCTGTCTGCTGGCATCTTCAGCAACGTGGCCGAAATTTCTTGGGAACTGCAAATTAAACTAAACTAGTTTTCCGTTTTCCGAAGTACTAATGGAATTACCCGCGAAATGTGTATGACGCGGGACATGTATTTTGTGGCCAACTCAGAATCCGAGTCTTTTGGGCCAAAAACTAAGTTCAACTGTGGCCCGCTGCTAATGGCTTCGCTCCGAACTAGGCTTCTGTGCAAACGAAATTAACATTTTTGTTCTGTCTACGTTTTATTTTTGCCGATTATCTTGGACTTCTGGAGGCCCATAGTTGTTGGCCAGCTTAGGCAACAAGTTGGCCAGCCTATTCGCTAGAAAAGTGGCCCAACATGGACCAAGTTAGTGATGGTAACTAAAGGGAATTAGAAGTACTTCTTTGGTATGTAAATAATTTATTTAATTTGTGTTTATTAATATGAATTAGCTTATAAAAGTATATTAAGACAAAAGATCATCATATGAACTATTTCTAACAAAGTTCTTTTATCAAAACTTCTCTCTCTTCCCCCCAAGGGTATTGCTTGAGTCACACGACCATCTCTAGTTCAAGTGACTAACTAAAGCAGCAAGAACATGTACTTAGACTGTGGAGGAAGCCGCTATGTAAGCAACATCACCATCTCGCGGCGATTTGTCACGCTTTGACGTAGCCGCGTTGCTGCTTTGACGCAGCACGCGTCGCATCGCATCGCTCGTATCGCCTTGCCTCGACTTGCGTCGCCACCGCTGTCAGCGCTTAGTCACAGATGTACGCAGGCTGCACTTTTGCTGCACATTTACTGGCGGTCTTTGACTCGTCGGCGATTTTCCTAAGCGCTTTTCCGGGACAGGTGGCTGATCGGCCAGAAGGTGATTGTCCCCTGGCTGGCAGGCAGCCTCCGAGTCGTTGGGCCGGCAAAAAAGTTGCGACTCTGGTATTTAGTGCAAATATGCTGGCCGTCCGGCCGATGATGCATTAACTGTTAATGCCTGCCCCTGACATCTTCCTGGCCATGTCGGAAGCTAACACAGATACACACAAGTGGACAGAAAAATAATATAAAAACAATGCCCGATTGAGGGGAAAAACCACAATGGAAGTGCCGCGAAGCTGCGCGGGGAAATCTCGATATGACACTCAATTAAACTCAATTGTTGTTCAATTAATTAATCAATTATGCATTTTCATACTGCACATTATATTTAATTTATGTTCACTGTAGAACAGAATTATTTGGCTCTCGAATGAATATTACAAGGCCATAAAAACAGCAATGAAATGTTTTTACCAGCTTGTTTTTCGGGGATGTTGTGCTATTAAATGTCTCTTTTAAGCTGACGGAATAAATAAAGTATATGTGGCTTCCTGTCTTCTTATATAAAGATATAAATATAACAAAATAGGGCATTTAAAAGTCATTAATTTCAGCCACACTTCATTTGCATTAAAATCTCTCAACTGGCCATTGCATATTGTTGAAATTAATTAAATTCCGCTTTAAAATTATGCATGCAAGTGATTAACAGAAAGAACCATCGCTCTATATTAAATATTCCATTTCATTTTTTAGTTCCAAACACAAAAAAAAAAAGAAACCGATGGCTTCATAAATCTGTTAAAATCCCGTCATATTTCATTGAGGTTTCGGCTTGCCGCCTCATAAATTTACAATATAATAAAATAAGAGCAAAAACTTAAAGCCAACAGCAGTTAAATCTAAAAAAGAAATCAAATAAAGCTTTCAGCTCGGGGGCGGAAATTATAAATTCAGAGCAAAAGTTCTCGATTTATTTCATTTCGCTTTTGGCGGCTGCTTTACACAATTACAAAAAGCAAACACAATTTCGATTTCAGCTTTCCGTGGAAGCGCGGACCAGGTATTGTTTTACAGTTTTTGCTGGTTGTCAATAAATTATTGCAACATGGGTTTTAACGGCGAAACGCTTTTCCCATTTACTTTTAGATAATTTCCCGATGCTCCACTCCGCTGCCAAATTGCAGTTCATCGGACAAAAAGCATTCAAATTCTAGACAATAAGTTACGAAAATTTCCCAGCCTCGCATTTGTTTCTCTCCGTGATCCAAGGCAAGGCCGCTTATTGTCTTCGATGAGCGACGACGCATTTAGCTGAATTCTCTCCATACAAATTGCACATTTGTTTCGGATAAATCAGCTAAAAATACAGCACAAATTGCTGCTGTTGTCCCCCACACGTTCCCTCTAATGCCTCGCCAGTCACAACAGCCTCGAACTAATCATAAAATACTATATGCACAAGGCCCTAAAAAACAATGTGCTGCAAATGCAACTCCCCCACTTTGGTTTTGAGAAAAATTCCGGGAAGAAGTCTGCCTCGCCCTAATGAAGTTATGAGCCCCTCAATTCTCATCCGGGGGATGGAACAATATTTATTTTTGATGCCTCTCTGCGTGCATATTCCATAAATATGCTGAAAAGCCGGCGGAGGAGACTTCCACTTAAGCGCCGACAATTAATATTTTCCATATCTCTTCGTTCGTTCGTTCCCTTTTGTTTACTCGAGTGCCGATTAAGATGTTTTAATATTAAGCAGCACATCTCGGGATATATATATATATACTCATATCTGGCAGAGAAAGCCAATGGCAGATGCAACATTCGAGGGCCTTGTGCTCATTGGGTTGCCTGATAAGCTCTAGAAAGACGAACTTGTGTGGGCAACTGATTCACTTCTACTACTGCTACTGGGTCTCTTATTTATAGTACTTTATCTTCCGGAGCAACAAAAACTGAAACTACAACGAAGCAAGAAAAATTGCCCCACAGAAAACTGCTAACTGCTGGGCCCCAGTCTCGGCCAAAAATGGGAACAACATAAAAACAATGGGCCAGAAATGTTAAGCCAAGCCGATTCCCACACGAATTTGCAAAACGCACAATTAAGTCGCCTGGGAGAGGTCCCTCTCGGGCTTCCTGCTGAGTATATGATGTGCCAACGAAGACATCAAGTTGTCACTTGGCAGCCGTATCCCTGTATCCGAGCCTTCCAGCTGCAACAGCTTTTAAGTTGGTTAATTTGTCAAGAGCGGCCGGACTCGGGGAATGGGTAAAGGCAGTGTCCAAAATGGGGGGAGAAAAAAATGCAATTGGTTGGAGAGTCCTTCAGTCCTTCAGTGCTTCGGGGCCGGGATGTCTGCGCCAAGTGTTTGCATTTAGCCGGCATGGCACTGACTGATGTACAGAAATTAATCACGCTCAAATAGAGCTCCAAACGATTTGCTTTTTTCTTCAGCTCAGTCACTCTGCCTCTGCCTCTGCTTTGTTTTTCTTTTTTTTAATCCTTTTTCGGCTGTAATCCGGACAGTTTCCGGCCTTTAGCAAAAAGTGCCCCCGACCAACGGGTGTTACACGCATATCGATTACCTGGCTGGGCCTCAAAACCGGGAGTTCCCAGTTCCCAGCGATTTAAAGGCAAGTGAGAGTTGTTGCAGTTAATGAATCCCGACTTGTCCACTTGCAAAAGGCAAAAAGTGAGTCAATCAACTTTTAGCCCCAACATTCCACATTCCCACAGCACATCCCGAGTGCAGGGGGAACACGAATTCCTGTCCCAGGATAGGAGTTTCAAGCTGGGAACGTTGCTGGGCGGGAGCACCAGAAACCACTTGCGGTTGCATTTTGCGGTTTGTTCGAACATCCAACATACAAGTTCAAGAAGAAAACAAACTAAATTGCGAACTAGCGTGAGAGTTTGTGCTCAGCCAGGTGGGTGGAATGGAGGCACGTGTTGCATCCGGAGAACGACGATTTCCCACTCGATAAGCCCAGCTCCGTGGGATATACTCCGCTCCACTTGGGTTTACGCTCGAACGAAAGTTTACGATGCCCGGAGCGCAAATTTAAAGGTTAACAGAAGCTACTGCCAACGGACTGACCCTAATGGATCGTCCGATCTGGTAAAACAAAGTGAGAAAAGTGGAAAAAGCGAAGGGTAGACCCCTCACACTTTGACAAAAGAAAGTTCAAGATAAACCTTGATTAACCATAAAACAAGCCATAAGCATCTCTAGAGACTCTAGTATTAAAATAACCCCAGAGAGGTCTAGAGTCCAGTAAAATCCCCTTACAACACCAATCGAGACTAGAATGAAATAGCAAATATATCTACATTGTTCGAAGGCAACTTCGATTAGCACAACGGAATCTCAAAGTATTTTTCTCGGTAATCATCGCATATTCAAATCTTCCACAAAAATGACTAACACCTGTTTCCGTAGAAGCTCCGTCAATAGCGTATCACTTAACACAAATTCCTCAATATCTAATCATTCGCATTCACACTTTTAGTTTTTTATTTTTTCAGATAGAAAACCGGTGGTGATGTCTATAAAGCCGCGTAATTGTTTTACAGCCACTCCATTTCACAGTTGCGGAACGCAAACAAACAGTTAACAGACTTTGTGTACCTTTGGCTTTTTTTGTTAATTAATTGTTAACAAAACGAAGTGTCAACAAAAAATATCTCGCGAAGCTACCAGTAAAAGCGCCAACTTCTATTTTTTTGCTGACACCGAGCCATAATTTATAATAATAACGAACGAAGCCTTTTATTATTATTGCATTTTGCCTCCGTACTTGTAAATATATATATATCTGTTTATCGAATACTCGTACACCTTTTAAAGTCGCTGACTGAGTATGATTTTCGCTGTAATTTAGCCAAGTTAGCAAGAAACGCTAAACGAGGTTGCCATACATAACCCAGGCGGCGAAGAAAAACCCCAATTCGAGCCTGTATTTCAAATTCAATTGAATTCAGTATACTTTTTGAATTTTTGTGCTCTGTCAAAATGTGTTGCCAACGCCTCATTGAATTGCAAATCATTTGAAATTTGCTTATGACACGAGTTCGGGGGAGTCTCAGTCTGAGTCTGAGTCGAGTCGCTTGGCTTGGCTACATGTAAGCAAAAGTCCGGGTGGCACAATTTTATGGCAATTTTCTGTTCAATTCTTTGTCAATTGTCAATAGCCTTTGAGAGAGTGCGCGGGTGTGTCTTTGATTCGATGGAGAGACAATAGACCTTAGTGCGCATAACTGTATATGGAAGCCGGGCGACTTCCTCAAGCCATAAAGCCGTGCATATATTACCCAAAAGATTTGTTGAAACGCGTTGCGGATAGAGCTTTTAAATGAGCGTGAATAGGAGGTAAACCAGCCACCGATCATTTACATTTGAGGCTTGAAAAACCAAGAGATTTTCTTACTAAAACTCCACACCCTGAGATTGTATCTGAGATATCTCAATTCGCTCGTTTAGTACGAATTGAGCTATAAGCATGCCTTGCTAGATCTCTGGCTAAAGATAAATGACCCTTGGGCCAGACCAGACCACACTCGACTTCCAGCCTCAATTAATCAATGGATTGCGTTATGCTACTTCCCGGGCAAGTACGTGGGTGCAATATGAGAGTTAAATCAAGCGAATATCCTTTCATGGGGCACGTATTGGTCCTGGACCTAGTCCAAATATCCGTTAAACACGGCTTAGGGAGTCCTACCTGAGAACAGGCGCTAAACCGTAGCAAACCGCACTTGACAGTAGCACACGAGCAGGTAGGCCCGAAATCGGAACTCTCACGTACCCTGTCCCAGAGCCCAGGATGGGATCGAAGGGGAATCGAAGCCCTAAGACCCCTCCTGCTGAGGTGCATTGTTCGCGTGCATTTCCTGATTTTTAATTAGCCAAATAGAAGCGAACAAAGACAACAAGTTGTACAAACGCTCAGCTCAGGGGACGAGGAGACGTGCTTGGCATTTACACAGGTCCTCAGGGTTCAAAACAAAGCCTTTGCAGCGAACAAACTACTCTTACACTCCGGGGAGACAGGAAATTAATTCAATATCAATATCGTAGTGAGTACGACGAACTCCGAGGAAAATCGTTGACAGAAAGTGAAGTGAAAAGCCACCGCAGTTTGGAAATTTTATAATCGCCCCAAAACCGCCTTTGGACACTGCAAATTTTCCCCCAGTCAGCATCGCCATCACATGGTGTCCGTCAGCGCCTTGGACATGGACTTGACTTGGCCTTCGTCTGTTGGAAAATAATAATAACTTTTTATTGTTTCTCTTCCAATGAAATTTGTACGCAGAATTTGCGTTTATTAGCTGTGAAGCTCAAGGGAGATGAGAACTACAGAAGCTTCAAGCGAAACGAAACGATACATGGGTATATCGGATTAAGCGCATTTCAAGGTATTTCCCTTCGGAGATGGGATCTCAAATCTTAGCTCTCATCTTCCAGCTGTGCATAAATCGTGATTATTGTGAGCAGATTATGTGAACTCGTTACCATTTGTATTCGAAACAAAAGAGACAGCTTTTCTCATAACAACCTGCAAGATATCAATCCCAACCAATCCAACTTTGATTCATTTATAATCGTTTAGCCCAACGACTTCGACTTATTAGGGGAGACGTCGTTTCAAGCAATTTACATAAAATGTTTATGCATTTTTGTAAATAGTTGGGAAGGTCTTTTGTCCGCCTCTGTGTGTGTGGCCCCAAGGTATTTGCATAAAAATGCTTAGTAAATTACTCAGTTGCAAAGTGTACAAAGAACCGGACAATGACGTACAGAAAGTCCGTGTATTTGCATTATAATCGCCTAGATGATCTCGGGGAAGCGGAAATGAGTTGCCAACAACTCGGTTACCGTTGCCCCACAGGTCTTGAGGTTCAATCAACTCTGGCTCTGGCTCTGGCTAAAAAACTCCCAAGATCTTGTCGCAAATTCGATAATTGACTAATGGCATTAAAACTAGACTGAAAGGAAATTCTGGACTTTCGCCAAAACGAAAAGAAAACCAATCGAACCAGACTAGATCTCGTTGCCCCCATCAAAACTTTCTAGAGGAAAAGAGTCAACTATTGAGCCGCCTTCGAAAACTGGGTTAGATTCGATCCGATTTGATCGGGGAGAACGCATGATCTGGGGGCTTACCTTTAAGCTGATGAGGTTTTTTTTTTTATATCCAAATGCGGCGTGTGTGTGTAATCCCAAGACTTTGATGGATGGCGGAAAAAGAGCTCCGGCGAAGACAAGACAAGGTCGCACTATTTTATTTTTCTTCTGTGTTTTGTGTTTGGTTTTTCTTCGTCTGTTTTACGGCCCTTGACTGGCTAGCATTACTTGTATCGAGCACTCCACTGTACTTTGCATACGCGCCGCATTTCTACGCGTCGAGGTGCGTACGTGTGTTCCGCGAGGGACTCGAAGGGCGCAGCGGATACACTCACACAGGAAACAGGTGCAGCGATTTTCACTGGGGCACAATGCACTTGTGTTGTCGTTCGATTCTAATTCTGTTCACTGTTATTTTCGGGCTTGCAAAATGTAGTAATTTTGGTTGTCGATTCGGTTGCACTCTCGGTTTCGTTTCAGCTTTGACAGTCTCAGCCGTCCACCATGAGTCGTTAGTCGTTAGTCGGTTCACGAATAACGCAAAATAATAAAGATATATATACCGCAGCAGCGACTGCTCTCGGCGATGTTTACGGACTGAATGAAGCCGCAGCGCTAGCGTCTGCGAGGTCTAACCTGCCGGAGAAGTCGGAGAGTCGGTCTCAGTCACGGAGAGAAGTGAGCTGAAAGCGAGAGAAAGACCTGCGAGGGTTAGTTGCAAGCAAGCAAGCGAGCGAGCGACGGATCGAGCTAAGGGCCAGCAACGTTTAGTGTGTGTATGCATACACTGGTAAAAATATAAATTAAGTTAAGATTTCATACTTTGTATACTTTTTGATAATTTCAGTCAGAAGTTTGCAACGCAGTTAAGGAGCCATCTATATTATTAGGTTAACAAACCAGTATATTGATGTTAAAGTTAAAAAAATCATTTATTTTAGAATTATTATTAAGAATCTAAACCTAAATTACTTATAAATTAAAAATTTAAATACGAACATTTAGTTTTCCTTTGGAGATGGATAGATAGATAGATAGATAGATAGATAGATAGATAGATAGATAGATAGATAGATAGATAGATAGATAGATAGATAGATAGATAGATAGATAGATAGATAGATAGTATACAGCCTACGCATACTTTATACGGTAGGACGCGCCTCCTTCTCCACTGTTGTGTATGTTCGCAAGTGGCACCCATGCTTACCAGATATAAAATACTTAGATTTAAAACAATTTCTTTTTGTCAGTGTAACTGTGTTCTGTAACAACGTGTTCGAACGCTCGCTCTCTCAACACTGAAAAAAAGATGTGGGCGAATTTAAAGTTACATTTTTCAATTCTTTAAATTAAAACTTAACTTGCGTTAGTTAAGACTAAGCCTATTAATAAAGAAAACATCTAATTTTTTAAAATTCAAAGTATTGTATACATTTTATATATACATGTTCCAGATCCTAAAATATTTTCCAGCAAAGAAGTTAAGTTTTTCTCAAATTTTGAGTTTCTAAAAACCAAAAATATAGTTTCTTACTCAACATGTGTGGGTTGCGGTTCGAACTCTATAGTGTCTGCTGCTGTGGGCGTGCGAGCGGCTCCAAACGCCGTCCGTTCGCTCACTTTTGAGAGCGAGAAACTGGTTCCCAATCAGACTTGACCGGCATGTGGGTTTCCTCGTGGAAATCAGCGTTGGGGATGGGTAGCCAGCGAGAACGGCAGACGCAGTTGAGTGACGCCGGATGGGCTTGGATGGCAGAGGTAGAGGCGGGGCAGACAGTTCTCGAATAAGGCGTGGAAATTTTATGAAAACATATTAACCAAATGGATAAATAGCTAGCCTAACCAAGAGTCGAATAAAAGATTCAATAACTTATATAGAAATACAAATTATTTTATTTTATTAAACTTTTTTATGTGTTTCTTTTAAAACTAGCATTAGAATCACCTCTATGCAATCCCACGTATTCCATCAGTCACCATTTGGTAATTATTCCTACCTAGAACACACTCTTCGATTTATTGTCAGCACGTTTCCGACCATTTATGGCAACTGCTAACTCAGTCTTGGTAATAAACATGTAATAAAGCCATGAACTTTGGCCACATGCAAACCGAACGAAGCGAAAAGAAAGTCCAACCTTAAGAGCATTTTTCAATTCTGACATTGTCAAAATTTTTTCATTGGCATGATTTATTTAGCCGAAACGTAAGAGAAGCAATAAAAAACAAAAGTTAAAAAAATTAATTATGACAAAGTCAAAAAGTCCAAAAATTATTAATGAAAGTGAAATTATTATCAACGAACCGAAATAGAAAACAGAAATAGACAAATACGAAGTTGTATTTTTTGTCTGCTCGATAATTTGCGGAGCAGCTACAAAAAAATTAGTTAGATCTTGATAGATGAAGAGATGATGAGTGAATGTCGCTGCTGATGGCTTTGCGGAGTTGTGAAAAACTTGTGCGAAAAATGCGGAACCAATTTGATTTGTGTGCTTCTTGCGATTGATTTAATTATCCGAAGCGCGGCAACTTATGCAACTAATTTAACCCGGGGTGGCAATTAAGAATTCATGAATCAGACCCTAATTAGAGGTCACCGCTTAACGAACTTCAAAATATTGCGGCGAAACAGGCAGACCCTTGGCAAAGATTGATTCAAAGGTGTTAGATATGGGGGCTACAATTGCTCATATATGTTATGTATATTTATACCCTTGAAGGAGACATTCGAGTCGAGTCGATCTAGCCATGTCTGTCTGTTTCTACGCAAACTAGTCCCTCAGTCTTGAAGTTATCTGAATGAAACTTTGCGCGTTGTCTTCTATATATTCTTACTCATATATAAGTCGGAACAAGTTGGATCGGTCAAGTATGTCATATAGCTGCCAAAGGAAGAATCGGAAAATTTGTAGCAAGAATTTAACTTTTTGAGTTTTCATTATATTTTCACTTACACTAAATTTTAAGCAATTTTTAAATCGGACTACTTTGTCTAATAGCTGGAAACAATGTAAAATATTATTAGTGACTCAATTGCAATCTGCAAGGGTATACAAACTTCTGCGTGCCGAAGTTAGCTTTCTTTCTTGATAATTTTCCAACTCAAAGTTTGTCTTAAATCTCGGCGGTTACGGTATAAACATTTGAAGCTTCTATTACCTCGGCGATCCTCTGTCAAATGGTTAAATATTTGTGACGAACAGCAGAGCAAATGGAAATGGTATCATAGCACGCTTTTTACACCGTGTGTCTAATAAGAAATGATGACTAAGTCATCGTAAACATGTTCAATCTAATACAAATGAGAGCTGTAATGTAAATACTTCATGGATACCAGAAATAAAGAGATTATGCAAGCTTCATTACAAAACTAAAAGCTGCATCTAATACACAAGAGAGCTATGAAGTAAGTACTTCATGGATACCAGAACTAAATAGATTATGCAGATTTATAACAAAACTAAAGGTTTTGTTCACAGAAGCTTAAAGTATTTTAAACCATCAAGATGATAGGTTCTAAAACATTTCTTTTGGCTTGCATTTATTGTAAGTTAAACTTAAATATTTATAACAGCTAAACGGCGTTTGCTAAATTAAATTTAAACAGTCACACTCTCTACACACTTGATCTTCGCAGAAGGAATTAAAGACAAAAAGCAAGGTATTAAATCCATCGTTACATACTCCAAAGGCCATACTAATATACAAATTCTAACCAATCTCTACACACTTGTAAGCCGCAGCCGATACACTAACAAATGTTTCCACCAAAGCCGCCAACGTGTCAGGTATTTAATGTATCGAGTGCACACTAATATACTAATTCAAAACAAAAATTTACACACACTATCTTTGTAGACAAGGAATCAACAAATATTGACATAATAGCCCCCAACGTGGCAGGTATTTAGTCTATTGATATATCCTTCAAAGCTTATACTAATACACTAATTCTAAACAATCTCTACACACTTTATTATTACAGATAGTAAGAGTGCCACAAGTGACGATGACGAGGAAGGTATTAATGGACCCATATATACTTTAGAGTGCATACTAATATACTAATTCTGAACAATGTCTACACACTTAACTTTTGCAGCCAAAAAACGAATACATGTTTCTAAAATAGCAGCCAACGTGGCAGGTATTTAATATATCGATACCGCGAAGTACATACAAGTATACTAATCCTAAACAATCTCTATACACTTAACCATCGCAGCTGACACACTAAAAAATGTTTTCAATATAGCCGCCAACATGGCAGGTATTTAATCTATCGGTGTATTCTTCAAAAGACTTACTATTATACTAATTCTATGCTCTACACATTTTTTTCGCAGTCGACGCACAAAAAAATGCTCCTACAATAGTCCCGCAAGGTATTTAATCAATCGCTATACACTTCAGAGTGCACACTAATATACTAATCCTAAATAATCTGTACACACTTTATTATTACAGATAATAAAAGTGCCACAAGTGACGACGACGAGGAAGGTTTGTCTTGATATATATCCCTCAGAGTGCCTGCTAATATTTAAATCCTCAACAATCTCCACACACTTGATCTTTGCAGACAATAAGAGTGTCACAAATGACGACGACGAGGAAGGTATTAATTCAATCGATATGAACTTCAGAGTGCATAGTTATATACTAGTCCTGAACTATCTTTGCACACTTAATCTTTGCAGACAATAATAATGCCACAAGTGATGACGACGAGGAAGGTATTAATCTATTGATATATACTTCAGAGTGCATCCTAATAAACTAATTCTAAACAATATCTATACTCTAATCTAATACTCTTATTTTTGGCAGACAATAATAGTGGCACAAGTGACGACGACGAAGAAGGTATTAATCGATCGATATACTTAAAACGTCATACTATTAACTAATCCTTCACAATCTCTACACTCTTGATTTCTGCAGAGAATGGTTCCACAAATGATGACAATGACGAAGGTATGAATTCTTTCGTTATACACTTTACATAGTAATATACCAATCCCAAACTAACTCTACACATTTAATTTTTGCAGACAATAATAGTGACACAAGTGACGACGACGAGGAAGGTACTGATCGATCAATATATACTCCAAACGTCATGCTAATATACTAATCCTAACAATCTCTACCATATTATTATTACAGATAGAAAGAGTGCCACAAGTGACGACGACGAGGAAGGTACTTATTTATCGATATATACTTCAGAGTGCAAGTTTATATACTAATCCTAAACAATCTTTATACACGTGATATTCGCAGATAATAATAGTGCCACAAGTGACGACGACGAAGAAGGTATTAATCGATCGATATACTTAAAACGTTATACTATTAACTGATCCTTCACAATCTCTGCACTCTTGATTTCTGCAGAGAATGGTTCCACAAATGATGACAATGACGAAGGTATGAATTCTTTCGTTATACACTTTACATAGTAATATACTAATCCCAAACTAACTCTACAAATTTAATCTTTGCAGACAACAATAGTGGCGCAAGTGACGACGACGAGGAAGGTACCGATCGATCAATATATACTTTAGAGTGCATCCTAATACACTTATCCTCATCAATCTCTATAAACTCAATTTTTGCAGACAATAATAGTGGCACAAGTGACGACGACGAGGAAGGTACTGATCGATCAATATATACTCCAAAGGTCATGCTAATATACTAATCCTAAACAATCTTTACACACGTGATATTCGCAGATAATAATAGTGCCACAAGTGACGACGACGAGGAAGGTATTAATCTATTGATATATATTTTTCAGAGTGCATCCTAATATACTAAACCTAAACAATATCTATACTCTTAATTTTTGCAGACAATAATAGTGGCACAAGGGACGACGATGAGGAAGATAGTAATGTCTTAATATATACTTCAGAGTGCACACTAATATACTAATCCTAAACAATCTCTACACACTTTATTATTACAGATAGTAAAAGTGACACAAGTGACGACGACGAGGAAGGTATTAAGTCTTCATATATACCTTAGAGTGCATGCTAATATTTTAATACTTAACAATCTCCACACACTTGATCTTTGCAGACAATAAGAGTGTCACAAATGACGACGACGAGGAAGGTATTAATGTCTTAATATATACTTCAGAGTGCATCCTAATATACAAATCCGAAACAATATCTATACTTTTAATATTTGCAGACAATAATAGTGGCACAAATGACGACGACGAGGAAGGTATTAATCGATC